>JAAEAF010000975.1:0-256512 GCA_011037195.1 Triatoma infestans
AACTCACAGAGCTCGGTCACACGGTGCGAACCGTTACTCCAGTGATACGTCCAATCACCAAACAAACTCTGCCACCCTTTTTTGTTGATCTCGAACCTCGACCAAATAACAAAGATATTTTCGATATCGAAACCCTTCTTTACTCAAAAATTAAAGTTGAGGAACCACATAAGCAACATGTAATAGTACAGTGCAAGCGTTGTCAGGAGTATGGTCATACGAAAAGCAACTGTCAGCACAGACCAAGATGCTTAAAATGTGTAGGGGAACACTTCACTCAAGATTGCGGTAAGTTGCCTAACCTCCAGGTAGGTGTGCACTGTGCAACGGCGACCATACTGCAAGCTACAAAGGTTGCATGATTTTCAGAGAGTTAAATCGAACTCGAAGACATCCTCCTGTACATGAGCACCCCTCAGCCCATCGGAGAACACAACAGCCTGCCAATCAAATGCCGCCATCACCTCACCAGTCTCCACACTTGGGAGTGAAACAGAGGTGCGAAATAAGCCCATTATTATTCGCCTTATACTTTAATGACTTATATGATGAGCTAGATGGAGGTGTTACAATAGCAAGTTTAAAAATAAAGTGTCATACGCAATGATGTGGTTATAGTAGCTGATAATATTGTCACAATGAGGCTTATGATCAGTAAGATAGAATGCTATTGTGAAAAGTGGAATTTGGAAGTGACTTTAGCCAAATCCAGAATAGTAGTATTTAAACCGAGTGGCGGCAAAACATCGGGTAAAGAAAATTGGTATTTTCGTGGTAATCCAATTGATAAAGTGAATGAATACGAATATTTAGGTGTTAAATTTAGTAGCACGCTGAACTCTAACAGGCATCTTATCAATAAATTAAGTCGGGCCAAACTAGGGTTAAACAGTTTCGGCAGTATTTTGTTTTCGAATAAAAATATAAACTTTGCTAAAAAACTGAGGCTATTTCATGCAACTTCACGCTCGGTTCTTTGTTATGGGGCTCAAGTTTGGGGCTGGCAACAGTTTGATGAGGTTGAAAAGGTTCAGCGCTTTTTCCTTAAAAAGATATTTGGATTGCCACAGAGCACCTCCACCTACTTTTTGCTACTTGAAACCGGAATAAACAGCATGTATATGTATACTTATCGGCTGTATATAAAATATATTGGAAAGTATTGCTAATGGCTGATGGCAGGTACCTAAATTTTTGGCTAAATCTGTGATAGATAAAAAATTAGGTTGGGCTAAGGAATGGCTATCGCTTGTTAATCTCTTTAATATCGATCTTGGCATAGAATTCTAGAATTTAATTGTAGAACAGTGAGATGAGAATTCAGATACTGTTGCGAAATATGATTAATTTTGAAAATAATAATTTATACATGTAAGTTAATGATAGCGCTTTTCACTTACTATATAAGCACCTCAAGTTTCAGCTTAGTTCATGTGACCACTATCTAACAACTCAGAGTTTTCTGGATTGTAAATTAATTATAAAAGTAAGATCAGAAATGATTAATTTAAGATGTAAACTATGGATATCTGAGTTCTCATCGGACTGTCTATTGTGTAATATGGGGCTCAAGGAAGACTTGCATCACTTTTTGGTGGTATGTCCTGCTCTTGGAAATTATAGATTGAAAATATTGAGGGAAGATAAGATTTCTACGGAGAAATGTTAAAACTATTAAATGGCCACAATTGGTCTCAAATTTTTGCCTATGTACGATGTGCTTGTAAATATAGACAATGTAATACACCACCGGTATTATTCTGTTTGTTATTTTGATTGAGTTTGTTTTCATAAATTGTTATACCAAAAATATACAATATATGAAATAAAATATAATACAAAATAAATAAACTAAAAAAAATATATATATATATTAAATATAAAAATAGATATGTGTTTACGGAATTTGATTTCATATTATTGATTGTTTCATATTACTGTTTGATTTGATTCATGGGATTTACTTATATTTATTGCAATTAATATATAGATATGTGACAGATTAAGTAAGTAATAAGTAAATGGAAATACACGCTATATTTAGATTGTTATTATAGTTGTATTAAGTAATTATCAAAATTGTTTATCCGATAATTTATAAAATTTATTTTGATAATTTATCCGATATTTTTAAACAAGTTTATTATTATGGAATTATGATATATATTATACTCTGCTTGTATTGTAACGCGGAACTCATCTGACGGACGCGGGACTCGCCTATGCTATATGATTCACTGAATCTTATTTTTGGGCAATTTATGTAATTTGATCATAAATAAATAAATAAATAACTATAGTTTGTATGTTTAAAATAAATCTTAGGATCATAAGAACCATTCTCAAGAAAGTTAGGAAAAATTTTGAAACTTATTCAGTAAAGTGGTAATTTCCAACCTCTTAAACCAAACTTTTTTGCAAAGGTCTTCTTATAGAAACTAAAGGCAATATCAAGTTCAGACTTTCTGCAACTTTCCCATTTTTGAGTTTATACATACATACACACACACACACACACACCATACTCACACACACGCGCGCGCGCACACACACACACACACACACATATATAACTGCAACAAAATTTCTAGTAATTACTTTTCCTTTTTTATAGGGACCTAAGTTTTATTTTTTGCCTAATTATCTTATATTAAATGTGAACTTGGTGTTCTTCCGTGTTAGAGTAAACACAGTTATCTCTGACATTCATCAATTTGAGGCTGGAGTCCCGCAAGGGAGTGTTTTAAAATCAATCTTATACAATATTTACACACACGACATGCCTGAACCTCTCAAAATTGTTAGTGCGACTTATGCGGATGATCCAGCAATACTGGCTACCAACACAGACGTAACAACTAACAAATTAATACTGAAACAGCATTTGACTAACTACTAACTGGAACATCACGTGGAAAAGTAAATTCAATATTAACAAAACAAAAACAGTGTAGTTTACTCTAAAAAAGACGGGAAGATATATCTGTGAAGTATAATAACGAACCAATACCATTAATACTAGCTCTGCAAAGTATTTAGGGATGCACTTGGACAAGCGCCTAACTTGAGCAACACATATAAAGTTGTAGAACTAAAGACAGGATTTCTAATGACAAGGTAGAACAACGATAAAATTGAACATAAACAACAAACTCCTAATTGTGTTTTTTTAATTTAAGGCGCGTCAACATCTATGGTCATTTGCACTCGGAGCCTTCTCCGACAGTGTTCTCTCGTTACAGGCAACACTGTCCGTCACCGGACCGTGAGCTGAAAGGGCTCCTACAAAGAAAAAATGTAAGGGCAGCACAGCTGGACTCAAACCCGGTTCCTCCGCGTGGGAGTCCAGTGCGCTAACCACTGAGCTAATCCCTTCCCTAAACTCCTAATTACAAGACTCTACTGAAACGACTTTAGACATACTGACTTCAGCCTTGGGGAGTGGCTAAACAGACACATTCCAATATTCAGACATTCCGATCTCCTACAATAATGGACTATACTCACATCTCCTTTCTATGTTACAAACAGTACTGAAGCCACAAACACTGTAGTACAACAAGCACCACATCGACTGTACACTAAGTATCATGTCTAACTCAGCGATCATACAAATCTTCACATCGAGAATTTACAAACTCTAGTTCTAGAAAGAAGACTAAAACGGAGATGGCCACTTGTTACAGCCACCGTAGACTAAGTGTTGCTGACTGACAGCCCCACTGCATGACATTAAGAACCCGCTGACAAGATAACAGTACACTCTCATACAACATTTCACACCAAAATAGATTCAAATCACACAAACAGAACCATCAATAGATGTAAAGCCTGCACATGTCATTGTATTATCCACAGACAACAACATTGGAGGCAGAATACATTTTATATTGGGACTTTATTATAATAAAAAATAAAATAGAAACCTGAAAACATGCGTTTCTGTGAAATCGCGAATATCAATTTCAATTTCGTTGGTGGGAATGTGGTACAAGAAACTCGTGTGAGTGTTTCATACTTTTTTTTCATCTTTATAATTATTAATTATTATCACACTGATGCCTCTAGGATGAGACAAACAGACAAACATAATTTTCTTCTTACTTCCTACATTTTTTTTTTTTTTTTAATGCTTATCTTAATTAAGCGGACACAGGCAGTGAATTTCCCGCTTTATCTTGCCTCTTCTTTATCGGAACACACTCCAGCCGCTTACTTTCCAGATTTTCTCCTCTTTCTAGATTTTCTCGCATCTCATTTTTCACTTTCTCCTTTTTTCATTATTTTTACTCTTTCTCTAATTGCTGGATTTACTCTCCATCCCACTCTCTCTCTCTCTCTAACCAGACACGCCAGTATTTAAAATAACATCCGTTTAACATACTGAACGAACAAACCAGTATGAAATAAAATGATAAAAGAACATCCAGATGGCACCCAGAATTTCAATCTGAAGAGTATCTTTCTTGGGGTCTGGGTGGACTGCGCAGCTGTACAGCCATTTAATACCCTTGGAAGCAAAAATAGTTCCACATGATGAAAAAACTCCACTATTATTATTTGTAGGATTTTTTGTTTACTTCGTGTGCGTGTTATTTTAGTGAATTCTGATTAAACTGTTAGAGAGGGCCGTTCGGAAACTGTATTGTTCTCCTTCTTATGGTGATAAACGTTATACAAAGGAGGGGTAAACAGGTGGATTGGAGCTTTTTGCCTCCAAAGTACCTCCAGGTATCGGAAAGACATCGAATTGGTGGCTCATAGATGGGTTCAAGTCGATGAAAATGATGAAGGCGTCAAGGAAGATTCCTTGCTTCACAGTAGGTGATGATGCCCGTCAACAGCTCCGGCGGGCTCTGCTGGTCCTCATTTGGGAAGTAGGCAGAACAGACGGCCATCCAAGCACCCTTCGGTAGAAACCGAGATGATTGCTCTAACAAATCGCCTGAACAAAGTGTTGGCACTAAATTACAGTCAATGTGATTATTAAGAATTATACAGGCTCTGGGTTTCCCAGGCTTCTGGGTACCTTACCTCGGAGGGGGCGAATGCCCTCTTATGGTGATAAACGTTATACAAAGGAGGGGTATTGGAGCTTTTTGCTTCCAAAGTAGCTCCAGGTATCGGAAGGTCATCGAATTGTTGGCTCATAGATGGGTTCAGGTCGTTGAAAATGATGGCCTAGGAGTGCGCAAAAACTTTTGTTAAACCCTTATATCTGCAAAAAGAGAAAGTCAGTTAGTGTATCACATACAAGGGTTTTTTTTTTTTTTAAAGCATATAACCGCAATTATTCGGGATGAATGTCTTCAAAACGATGCATGCAGAAACTGTAACAACGCTCCCAGATGCGTTGGGTAAATGGGAAGGAGAAAAAAGAGAGAGAAAATGGGAAAGAAAAGAAAGCTCCCATTTTCCTTAAGGTTTTCACATCATATCATGAAAATGAACACTTAAAACACACACGTAAAGCCATCTTTAATTACAGCTTTACACAATTAGCGCTAAACAGCAAAGAGGGAGCGCTATTTCTCTCTCTGCTCCCTATTCTGTCTTAATTTCTCCCTCACTCCCATTGAAACTGTCTGCTTGTTCCACAAAGCAACTTTAGAGTTTTCACACTGAAAGTGAAGTGATGCTTGAAATTGAAAATTTTGTTGACAACATGATGATGATGATTTTTCCTGCTCAGAGCTCACTGGGCCATCCCTACAACTGCAGGGCCACTTTCTTTTGCACTCAACAAAGACGTAAGGAGGTTGATACGAAAAGTAACGCTGAACACAAAGAGAGAAAGAGAAGAGAAGTAGATAAAGAGCGGGGCTGGAAAATGAAAGGAAGTAGAAGATGAAGAAGATTTTCTCTTCTTGTATATTATGTGCTAGGAAAATTAATTTATAAAATGCCTCCAGTGATTTTCCACCGGGTTCATTATTTCTTTGCTCTGGCCGCCTTTTAAGGCTTATATCCAATAGATGGAATTAGAGAAGTTAGTTGTTTACATTTCCAGGAGAGCTCTTTTAGTATTTACAAAATGTATTATTATGATTAAGCTATTTTCCACTGAATTTCCACTAAAATTCAGAGATATTTTCCTCTTCTTTTTTTAGTTTGAATGGTGGGGCTACAAACGGTGGGGGCGCAAATTAAGCAAATAAGCGATGTGAGATAAAAACCAGCAAATTCAACCAATTATATTCAATTGCTCAATATGAGATGAAGTAGAGGATATGGAGTATGGATTTATTCCAATCCATATCTAACAATAATTATAATGAAACCTGGTTTGAAACAGTCACACGACTTTCTCTTAGTCTAATTAATAACAGTTTAATCAAGAAATTTTCTTTAAAATAACAAAGTCACAATGCTTACCTGAGCTGGCCATAATAATGGTATTGGGGATTTTACTCATATACCAGAGCGGTCTTATTTGGAGCGCTCTAAGTCAAAATCAGGAAACCTTGTACAAATTTAAGTAACTGACAGATCTCCAATACTTCTCTAAAATTAATTTTTTGAGAAAATTTGATACGTTGCAGCAAGCATTCCAAGTTTAACGAAAATTCTTGTAACCGTTCTCGAGAAAATTCCAAACAAACTCAAAAACCTGTTCCCTATTTTCATTTATGGTTTACTGATTTCTTTAAATTTAGAATTCTGTCAGTACTTCTAATGTGAAGCTGATTTGCAGATCTTTACTGTTTTAAAGTTTCACTAATAACCAAGTGCAACTAATTAGATAACTTTCTTCCTAGAAGCCCCTACAGCTCACTGTCCGGTGATTGATAGTGTTGTCTGTAACGAGAGAACACTGTCCGGAGGCCGGCAGTGCACTGACAAGGCTCCGGGCGCCATTGACCATAGATGTTGATGGGCCTTAAATAATAATAAAAAAAAAAAAAATTAGGTAACCATTTACAGAGTATAACCTTTGCAATGCTTAATTGAACTATTGCATCAGTATTTTTGGCAGGGCTACGTAATGTTTAAGCTTAATGCGATTTTTCGTTTTTTTTTTTTGTTATGCTATTTAGATAAATATATATATATATATGTGTGGGACTTAAGGTATTGTCGTGTAGTTAATTATTACAATTAAATTCAACTGAATATAAAAGAAACTTTATTAGCAGATCACAATCTATACAACAGTTACAATCCACAAATTACCACATCAAATAATACAACGTTACTTCCCGTCGTCTTTCGTCTATAACCTCTCTCAAATCACTCCGCACTCACTCACTACTTGCTTACTACTGTCTCTACACACACACACACACACACACACACATACCGCTGCTCTCTCTAGCGTTAACCCTTGAACTTACACTTGTTCTTGCCCGCTCCCTACATCTCGGCCAGCCTGCACATCATCCGCCTCGGATGCTAAAGATTCGAGATCGGACATCTGGTCTCCGTTTGCAGTTGATGCCCAAGGCTTCATAAGATCAGCGCTGGAGCTAGTCTTAGCAGGTCCTTCATCACTGGTCATTCTAACTACTTCGTATCTATCGGGGCCTCGTCTTCCAGTTACTTTATAGGGTCCTAGGAATTTTTTGCGCACCTTGGAGTTTGGTAGGAACTGTGTTCTTTTAATGGCGACCAAATCGCCAGTTTGATACTTTCTAGCGGCCTTCCTCTTCTTATTGAATCCCTTCTTATTCTCTTCTTGTAGTTTCGAAATTTGTTTCTTCGCCTCTTCCCTCAGCTCATCTCTGTCCATTACAAACTGTTCAGCTATCGATTCTTCTATGATTTCAACTAACCTTATATTTTCAGAGTTCCTCATATTTGTTCCGAAGAGCAACTTAAATGGTGGATATCCGGTGCTTCTATGATAGGTATTATTCAAAGCGGCCTGCACTTTCGGGACATGCTTGTACCAAGTTTCCGGTTTTTCAACGCTAAGTTTCGAAATAACCGACAATATAACCCTATTTAGCCTCTCTATTTGTCCATTTCCTCTGGGTACTCCGGTTGTAATAACAATATGATTTATTCTCTCTTCTTTACAAAACTCCTCGAATTCATGGCTAGTAAAGGCCGTTCCTCTATCGGATATAATTCTTTTGGGCGTCCCAAAATTACTTATTAAGTTTTCGAGCTTTTCTATTACTTCTTTAGAAGATGTCGTCTTCACGGGATAAAGCCAAGCAAATTTAGTAAATCCATCGGTGACTGCGAAAATGTATCGGTATCCTTTTCCCGTGGAATGCAACGGTCCTAGATGGTCGACATGGAATGTATGGAAAGGTGTATCTCCTTTATCAATAGGGTTGTAGAGACACTCTTCTTTACCCTGCTTCCTTGCGGCGAGTAGACAAGGGATACAGTTCGCTATGATTCGCTCAACCTTTGGCTTCAAATTCTCTACATAATAATCTCTTTCTACCAATTCCTGTGTTTTCTTCAAACTAAAATGTCCTTCTTCATGGGCTTTCCTTAAAATTTCCCCTTGCATATTCACTGGCACCACTAATAATCGTTTTCCGTCTTTTTGTTTAAACAGGATGTCAGCTTCTTTGAAATAATCTTCATATGGAGATTCTTCTAATATCTTCATTATAGTTTTCAACTTTCCGTCTTTCTTTTGTACGTCTGATAATCTTGCTATAAACTCATTTCTCACGGCCATAATCACTGGATATCGACTTAATGCATCGCAGTGCTTCATTTTATCTCCCTTTCTATGTTCTATTGTATAATCAAATTCATCTAGAAACATAGCCCATCTGGCAATTTTCGGTGTTAACTCTTTTTTGTTCATCGTCATCGTGAATGCGGCACAATCAGTGACTATCTTAAATTTCAATCCGAGAAGATATACTCGGAATTTTTTTAAAGCTGTAACGATTGCCAGGACTTCTAATTCGTAGCTTGTTAACTTCTTTTCTGCATCACTAGTTTTGTGACTCATGTAATAAACTGGATGTAATTTCTTATCGTTAGGGTCTCTCTGTAAAAGGATAGCTCCAAATCCATCTTTGCTGGCGTCCGTGTGAAGTTCGGTTTCATTTTCAGGATGAAATAACTTCAAAACTGGATGTGCAGACAGCATCCTCTTCAACTGGTTAAACGCACTTTTCTCTTCCTCTTCAAATTTAAATTTCGATCCAGCTTTCAAAAGATCTGTTAAGGGTCTTGATATTTTGGCGTAGCCATTAATAAACTTTCTGAAATAATTCGTCAAGCCAAGAAAACTCTGCATTTGTTTTATAGATGTTGGCTGCGGAAACTGCATGACTGCCTTCACTTTAGTAGGGGAAGGAGTTATATTATTCTCTTCAATAACGTGACCCAAATATTCTATCTTAGTTTTCAAAAACTGACATTTCTCCCAATTAATTAATAAACCATATTCCTCGCATCGTTTTAAAACTATTTTTAATCGTTCCATCGCCTCAGCGTAGTCTTTGGCAGGAATTATAATATCGTCCATATAGGTCATAATTGTTCCATTAAATATAAAATTCTTAAATATGTGGTTAATTAGTCTAATAAAAACTGCCGGTGAATTGCAAAGGCCGAAAGGTGTTTTTAGAAATTCATAATGACCGGTTGGCGTCACAAAGGCGGTGTACTTTTGACTATCTTTGTCAACAGGTACATGGAAGAAGCCGTTTTTTAAATCTATTGTGCTCAAAACGCGAGCATCCCTTAGTCTGTCTATTTGATCCTCAATTAATGGCATCGGATATCTGTCTTTTACAATCTTCTTATTAAGCTTACGATAGTCTATGCAAATTCTCTTTTTTCCATTCTTCTTTTTCACTAACACAATCGGGCTGGCATATTCCGAGTTGCTGTGCTTGATTATTCCGTCCTTGAGCCACTCGTCAATTTGAGTTTCGATTTCTTTCAATTCGCAGTGGGCAAGCCTCCTAGGTTGCTGAAACACTGGTTCTTCATCAGTTAGAATAAGTTTTAATTTTACATCGACTTCTTCATTCTTTTTAGGGCAATAATTCTTCTTTATTCTTAACACCTCTTCCGTAAACTGTCTGGCGTCAATATCTAACTCCTCTTCACAGTATTCATTAATCTGCAAAACTTTTAAACATTCGTCTTCTGGTTCTATTAAAATCTGATTATGTCGGACAATTAAATTTACTGATTGAAGAAAATCTCTTCCTAACAGAACTTCATAAAATAAACATTTATCCTGAACAACATAAAAATTTGTTTCATACTGCCGATCGTCAATGAATATTAAAGTTTTGAATTGGCCCAAAGTTGCAACATGATTTCCACCAAATCCTAAAACATTTGATGATTTCTCAAGATTAGGTTTTCCTATTTTATTGTATAAAGAGTAATTAATTATACACATATCTGATCCGGTATCTATAAGAGCGGAAACGATCAAGTTATTTATTCTTATTTCCAGACAACAAGGCATTTCCTTTTTATTATTATTATCATCAGTAACTTTAATATTTTTTTCAAACATTTTTTCTCTTTGGCGGCTTGGTAAAGAGTTTGTACTATTATTTTCAACTATGTAAGTTTTACTTTTTTCATTGGAGCGGCTTACATCAAACGCTTCTTTCTCTGTTTTAACACTGGGACATTTACTGGCAATATGGCCAAATAACTCGCATCTAAAACATTTAGTGCCCTGCTCTTTAAATTTGCAAAATTTGGATTTATGGCCTTTATTTCCACAATTAAAACAAACATTATTAACATTATTTTTTGCCTCACCTGAATCTACAAATTTTCTTCTTGGAAGATTTTTTATATTTTCATTTAAATTTTTGCTTACTTTCCTACCTCTTTCATTTTCTAATATTTGTTCATATACAATTAATTTTTGTTTAAAATCATCTACTGACTGAGCTCCATATAAAACGGATTTGTTAAATTCGGAATCTTTTATTCCTTTTATTACATAATAAAACAAAGACTGTTCCTCGATATTAGAACCATAAGACATTTCTTTAATTCTTAGAAAATATTGAATACAAGATTCATTCGATCTTTTAAATGAAGAAGATAAAAGTTCGTGAAATTCGGCAGAGCTTTTAGTTCTATCAAATTCCTTAAGTAATAGATTTTTTAAATCATCATACCTGAGTAGGTTAGATTCAGACCTGATTAATAGAGCTGCAGTTCCAGTTAATTTCCTTTTTGTGAAAATCAGTTTCTGCAAGTCCGTCCAGTTACATAAAGCAGCTGTTTCTTCAAATGTTTTTAAAAAGGATCTAATACGAAATTCATCATCTCCTGAAAAACATTGTATAGAACCTTCTACATCATTAAAGGTTACCTCATTCATTCTAATAGCTACAGGAAGCGTCACTTCATCAGGTCGTGAAAATTCTTCACTCTTCTTTTCTTTATTCTTTTTGTACGGCATTTTATCACAAAAACTACACGACAAATTGGAAAGTCCACTACGCATTTAAAAAAGGAAAACAATCCCGGACGAGCCCCCAAAATAATGTGTGGGACTTAAGGTATTGTCGTGTAGTTAATTATTACAATTAAATTCACTTGAATATAAAAGAAACTTTATTAGCAGATCACAATCTATACAACAGTTACAATCCACAAATTACCACATCAAATAATACAATGTTACTTCCCGTCGTCTTTCGTCTATAACCTCTCTCAAAATCACTCCGCACTCACTCACTACCAACTGCTTACTACTGTCTCTACACACACACACATACCGCTGCTCTCTCTCTAGCGTTAACCCTTGAACTTACACTTGTTCTTGCCCGCTCCCTACATATATATATGAGTTGTCTCCTGACTTTACTAGGAGAAGGGTCGAAGTACAAGTTGACATACTACGTGTGCTTTAACTACTAGTGCTGCCCAGTTATATTAAACTTGCATTCATTTTTGTTTCTTTTTCCTTTTATTTAAAATATTTTTTATTTAGTTTTTGCATTTTTCGTTCACTTTTAATATTACGTAATTAATAAGTGATTTTTTGAAAAAAGGGATATGTTGGAAAAAAACCGCCTGATCCTAAACCCCCGGATCCCAAAATTGAAAATGATGTTTCAGTTAATCCAATCAATGCAGGTAAAAAAGATGAAAATAAAATAGATTCTGTCTATTTGAAACATTTCACTGGACCATATTATATGTATGTTGAAAATACTGATGGTGCAGAGGGTCGTTTTTGTATGATTTATACGTATGTAAATTATTAAAATTAAATAATATTAAAGATGCCATAAGAGTGGATACAACTGGGAAAAATAGGGTGCAAATTTCTTTTCGTTGTGCAGATGCTGCAAATAAATTCATTTCACATGAAGTGATTAAAAATAATAAATTAAAGGCATTTATACCTAAGCAATATGTGGAAAAATTGGGGTTATAAGGCATATTTCTCAATCAATAAGTGAAAAAGAAATATTTGAAAATTTGAACAGCCCAGTGCCAGTAGTAAACATTGCAAGGCTTAATAAAAGGGTTCGAAATACAAATGGAAATGTCGAATATGTACCTACATAATCTGTAAAGGTTACATTTCATAACCAATCACTACCAAATAGTGTTCAATTGTATTTGGCATCCCGTAAGGTAGTACCTTTCGTATTCAAGGTTACTCAATGTTTTCAATGTCTAAGATTCGGACACACTGCTAAAATATGTAAAAGTCAGAATAGATGCTCAAAATGCGGGAATAAAGATCATGAGCAATCAGCGTGCACATTTCCGTTAAAATGTGTAAACTGCCATCTATCACACAGTGCAACCGATTCAAATTGTCCTGAACTTCAGAGACAGAAAATTATTAAAAAAACTATGTCATACAGGGAAGCCAGTGAGCAGTATCCCCGATTACAAAATTCATTGAGTGTGCTTGATATGTTGAGTGAATTTCCTACATTATCTGAAAATAAAGACGAAACCAATACAATACTTGTATTGAATACAATACTTATAAAAGTAAACTCGCCAATACCTTTCGTAAAAAGAGGAAAAAATGGAAACAGGAGTTTGCTTTTTCTCCGCAAAGTATTAAACAAGATGCTAATATCAAAATTAATGAAATAATTGAACCCCTTGTTTTGGATAAATTACCAAAGACCACAAATTATTCTAATATACATAGAACAAGTATTGAGCAAAGGTATATTACGGAAATCTCAACCTTATTAAGTAGACTGGAATTAGGCAATTATAACGAGAAAGAAGCTATAGATATGATAGGTAGTACCTTGTATAAATTAGTTACTAATAATAAGAAAGTTATTGAAGAATTAAATGACAAGTATAAAGAAGGGAAATAATAATGATTAACGTGAAATTAATTTAATAATGAATATAATTGTTACAAATACGTATAAAATTGTAATTTTTAATAATTATAAATATCGTGAAGTAATTATATATATTACTAAACAAATAATAATAAGATAATAATATTGAGAACAAATAAATTTCCTATATAACAATGAAAGAATTTAAAATTTTACAACACAATATTCGTAGTGCAAGTAATAAGTGGAATGAATTTGTTAATTATTTAAATGTACAAAAAACGCAGATTGCATTAATAAGTGAAACATGGTTTAAAGAAGATAAAAATTATAAAATCAATAATTACAATATTATTAGAAAAGACAGAAAAGATGGTTTTGGTGGAGTTTGCATTGTATTGCATTCTTCTCTTAGTTACGAACAGCAAGCACTGCCGGACCTTGGACTTATTGAGGCCGTGGCAATTAATGTAAATAAACCCAAAATAACTGTTCTATCAGTTTATATTCCTCCAAATGCACGTATTGAAAGAAAATATATTAAAAGGTTGCTAAATTTTGTAGACCAGCAAAACGATTGTATTTGTGGAGGGGATTTTAATGCCCACAATATAATTTGGTCAGACCGTGATTGCCCGCGTGGTGAAATTTTATGGGAAGAGATATGTTCCACTAATTTATTAATTTTAAATACAGGCGAGGCAACACGTTTATCGAGATCTCAATGCAAATCTGCTGTCGATATAACTATCACAACGCCAAGTTTATTAGGGATAACAAAATGGGAAGTAAGTGACGAATGTCTAGGCAGTGACCATTTAATAATAGAAATTAAAATAAAAGCTACAAACTACGTAAACATAATAAATAAAAGATCGTTTAAAAATTTTGACAAACACGAATACAAAAATAGCATAAATGACAGCTTAGACCTTCCAAATAATAATGAAATTGATATAAATATTATGACTGAAATAATTAATTCGGCCGGGGAAAAATCTATTCCAAGGAAAAAACAAAATAAAAGCGTAAATTTCAAGCCTAAAGTCTGGTGGAATGATAATATAAAGAATGCATATGACGAAAAACAAAAGGCAATTAAATCATTTAAAAATAATCCAACTTTAGAAAATTATGAGAAACTAAAGCATCCCTTAAATAGGGTTAAAAATTTAATTTAAAAAAGAAAAGAAAAGAACTTGGAAACAATTCACCGCGCGGATTGATGTGCCTAATATTGTGAATACTTGGCGCCAAGTTAACTTCTTCAAAGGGAATTCACAACCACTTATTCCCAAACCTTGCACTACCAAACTGTTAGCTAAACAGTATTTAGATTTAATAAATCAAACTTACATTCCAAACCACTTGAATATAACCATCCCGGAAAAATTTGATCTTACAGTTCGCTCATTAAAGTGGATGCTATCCTAGACAGCCCATTTACAATGTCAGAATTAATGGCAGCCCTACATAAAAAAAAAGGAAAAGCTCCAGGTCTTGATGAAATAAACTATGAAATGTTAAAGGAACTTCCAGAAAAGGCACATCAGCTGTTGTTAAAGTGTTTTAATACGCTTTGGAAAAATGGAACTTTTCCCGTGAAATGGAGGGAAGCCCAAATTTATCCCCTACTAAAACCAAAAAAAAAAACCGAAAGTTTTAGTTCGTACAGACCGATTGCCCTTCAGTCCTGCCTTTCTAAACAATGAACAATATAATAAAAAATAGATTACAGTAGTATATAGAAAAGAACACAATTCTCTCAAATTATTGTACAGGAAGGTCCACTATTGATAATTTAGAGATAGTAACAATCGATATATGTACTACTTTTAAGAGAAAGAAATGTATGCTGGCGGTGTTTTTAGATGCTGGGAAGGCCTATGAAGCGGTCGTACCTGAAAAATTAATTGAAATACTCAAAAAAGTGGGGGTTTCTAATAGATTTACAAAATGGATTGATAATTATTACATCTAAGAACGTTAAGTATAGTGAGCGAAGAAGGAAAAGTAAGTACTAACGTAAAAATGGGAATTGCGCAAGGATGCCCTCTAAGCCCGTGTCTTTTCAACATTTACACTGCAATATTACATTACGTGCAACTAAAGGATTCTAAACTACTACAATTTGCAGATGACCTCGTTTTATACACAAGTAAAAATAGTATACAGTTAGCCAGCAATAGTTTACAGGAAGATTTAATCACTATTACTGAAGTTTTAAAAACACTCAATTTATCAATTAATATTAATAAATGTTGTATAGTCCCTTTCACAAAGAAAAGAATTAACATAAACAGTGTGCAATGTAAAGTAGAAAATACATTGATACCTGTTGCTAATGAATATAAATTTTTAGGTGTTTTGTTAGACTGTAAACTCTCATTTAGAAAACACAAAAACTATACTAAAGGGAAATGTATGAAATTCATTAATGTATTAAAACAACTTGCTGGTATTAGCTGGGGAGCACACCCTCAAAATCTCCTAATGATATATAAAGGCACCGTTCCATCTATATTACAAGTAGATTATGCTTCAGTAATATACGGAAGAGCTAAAGAAAATCATCTTACGGTGATGAATCTCTAAAGCAATAAATACGGTGCAAAATTCGGCCATAAGATTATGCTTAGGTAGTATAAGATCTACCGCTATGAATGCTTTATTAGCAGAAGCTGGTGAACCTCCGCTAGAGTTCGTAGAAAATGGTTAGAAAGGAAAAGGATAGTTAAAGTATAAGCGATGTCACCCATCCAGTAAGACCTCTTATTGCATCCTTCATAGAATTAAATGAATTTTTACAATTTAATTCAAATGACCGCATTGATTTTCCCCAAATTTTTGAAGAATTAAATCAAATGCACATTTCAGTCGGCCATATTGCATATCAACAAGTTGCACCGATGTCAATGTTAAACATTAATGTTATTCCACAATGACTAATGTAATAGGAAATAAAAACTTCATACCTCCCTACCTTCTGTATTCTGAAACAATGGCAATGATACATAGCAAATACGCAGATTATTACCAAATATTCACTGACGCTTCTAAATCTAATAATTATACAGGTATTGGAATATATGATCCTCAGAAGAAAATGTCAGTCGGAGAAAAAGTGCCACACAAATTATCCATACTAAGTGCCGAACTTCTGGCTATATTTAAGGCATTACAAACCATAAATGATTTCTCCGAAAACAATGTTGTTATTTTTACAGACTCCAAGTCAGGTTGCCTAGCGTTGGAGTCATTCAAATACGGGGAAAGTACTAATGCAGTTATACATAAAATAATAAAAGAAATCATTAATAGTTCCAAAAATATTGTAATACAATGGTTACCAGGGCATATTAATATATATGGCAACGATATGGCAGATGCAGCCGCAAAATTATGTAATAATGACAGGTATAGTGAGACAAAAATCGACCTACCACTTGACGATTGCCTACGACAGACAAGGTCCATATTATTGCAAGAATGGCAAAGTTTATATGAAAGAGAATCTTCTCAGAAAGGAATGTACCATTTCACTAATATGCGAACTATATCTTTGAGACCATGGTTCAAGAAATGCAAATTATGACGCTGAAGAACCAAATAGTGACATTGACTAGACACTGACTAGACTACGCACAGGACATGGACGGACTAGACTACGCACAGGACATGGACGGACAAATAGAACTATGTTCTTATTCAAATTGGTAACGTCTGCTAATTGTGAAGTGTGCAATGTTGAGGAGAACGTTGAACATGTTATCATGTCATGTAAGAAGTACGAGAGCAACAGAAAAAACTATAAAATATTTACAAAATTTACCACACTGACTGACATACTGCACGGTAATATTGACGACATGAAACTTTTATACAAATTCGTAGTCGATACAAAGATACAGATATAAATATAAAGATAAGATTAAAATAGTATTATTGGTAATAGCTTCTATTTGTTATTGTTGGATATTTATTATTTTAGTGTTAGAGAACTAATAAAGTATTTATTAACTATATTATACTATAATTGTTGTTATTCTTAGAGATTTAGCTAATTATGATTAATAAGTATCAGTATCAGTATAAATGATAATAAGATTGGCAGTACCAGGCAATATGGGAGTTTCTAATAAAACACCCAAGCCAAATATATATATAAAATACATTCGTATCTAAGAAACAACTTTTTCAGAATCAGATGGCCTTCCAAACTTATATTTCTGGTAAAAACTTTTCGGTAGAGTGAAAGTAATGGCGCGATGTAATCACAAAGGAACCGCATACTGTACTTAATTATCTATGCAACAATTTTCCAGGTGAGTGTGCCGGCAGTAATTATACACACATACACAAACCGTTTTGTTTCTGCTAATACACAAACGTTTATACCTTATTTTCCTTTAAATGACCCTTTTATTTGTATTCTCTCCCTTCTTTTCCTTAAAAAATAAAAGTTTCTCTTTATACTTTGTTTTCTTTTTATTAATTACAGATAATACAAACTCCTCTAAAAAAAATAGGGGGAAAGGTGTTCCAGTGAAATTTTAAACACAAGTAAGCTCATATCGTAATTAATATCAGCTTTCTAAAAAATAGGAATAATCAGATTTTAGAGAGAAAAACCGAAAAATACAATAGTCACCTCTTTGTCTTATTGCAGTTATAACAAACTCAATTGGCAAATATGCTTCAAATATCGGAAATTTACTATTAGTTCTTGGGTAAGGATAAATGTGGTGCTCAGTATCGTACAGATACATGAATATGGGTCCCATCAGAGCCTCCATTAGTTTCTACAACATTTGAAATTTAACGGAACAGATTCCCCAGAATCCCCTAAAATTGATTTTTCTCCTTGATGCTGTTTTTAATAAAATTCTGGCAAAACTCAGAAACTTATTTGGTAAAGTTGCATTTTCCGGTTAACAGATTTTTACTGACTTGAATTCTACCAGTACAATTAATCTAAATCGTTATAGAAATAGTAGATCCTTACATGTATCTTCATGAGGGACTTTTGGGGAATTGTGGTGGAACAAACATTTTCACCACGTGTTCGATTAGCCGTAAAGAAAATGCTACGCCTCTCTTAACTGATTATTATGCACTGACACCAACTACCCACCACTACATTACCACGTCACTGACATTATTTATACTATTCAACAAAGCTCCACCCAAATCTCATACATAGCTGGAGAAGAATGGGAACAAAAAACATATAAAAAAGGGATAACCCAAGAAGATTAGAATCAAGTTAAAAATACGAGAATAGTAACCAGTATCATCAAGAAGTCATCAACTTGGTCAATAGTCTGGCCCAGTCGCTCTGGCTCAAGTCCTTACCTCTCGCCTAAGATCTAACTGTATCCTTATTCGAATATATTAAAATTGCGAGTAATTAGTTAAAGTAGTGGATAGCTGATTCCAAAAATTTCCAACCCACTCATCTATAGCAATGTTACTACGTTGTAACAAAAGTCTGTGCGTTAGTTTCTTTTAATCCTCAATACTTTGTACTGTTTACCAACTGTGTTTACCAAGTTTCTTATTATGTACCCCTTATCTTTTCAGTTTATACTTGTATCAGCTTTTGGAAAAATCAATGCTATTTTTGTGTGATTTAAAAAAATAGCTGAGTTGAATCTAGAAATGCGGGTGATTTTGCGTCACTATTTTAAAAAAGACTATATCGTCACAAGCGCCACTTTAAAAATTAATGAAGTAGATTGGGAAGGAGTTTCTACGCATGCTGCGCAGGACTAGGAGAGACGATGACATGACCCTCGAAAATAAGCTCGTTTAGGGTGTTTACTCTCCTTAGATTCACCACTTCTGACGATGAAGTGAATCGTTGCACCAGCCCCAGAAAACTTTCAGTTGATTTAGACAGTTCCCACTCAACCATGAACGCTCATCTGCCAGCAACCGGCAAATTTTCCAGACGCTGCCGAATCATTCCACATAAAGTTACGCTTCAGTGCGCCGCATGCCGAGTGGAAGTCTGCAACACCCTTCTTCAAAACCCGAGGGATTTTCGTTTTAACAAACAAACTTGCAATGAAAAGTGGGTTTATTTCGGCATTCCAAAAAACAAAAACAATGGATTAGATCAGGTCAACCAACTGTACCCGATCCCGAACAGCAAGATTAAGGGAAAAAAGTGTTACTGTGCAAGTGGTGGAACTAGGAAGCTGGTTCCTGACGAGTGTTGGCATCTAAGCGATTATCAAATTTGAGCTCCCAATTTCGTTATTATTCAGACACGCGTAAATCCACACACCGACCTTGTACTAAAAACTCTTTTGACGTATTTCAGAAAACCTGGAAGCCTGTATTTCCGGTGGTGAAAAGACAGTTTCGAAAATTTGACACGACCAGAAATATTCTTCACTTACAGCAATAAGAAGTAAGTAACGAGTTTAAAATGTTTATAATTAAGTATTTAAAAAGTGTTGGTTGTATTTTGACGTTTAGGGAAAAACCACAAGTTGTAGAAATAAAAGGGACGTAGTTTTCTTTATTTCAGTCCTCCATCTTATTTTCTTTATCTTCCTTTTTTTTCTTGAATAAACGAGAAAGATGGAGAAGATCATTTAAAAACTTCCTGCTGAATGACAACTATTGAAAGTAGGTAGCTATCATTTGCATTTTTCCTTTTCTGACGTTGGAAAATAAAGCGAGCTGTAGAACAAAGAAAAGATATTAAAAAAAAACTAAAGAAAAGCTGGCTAGTGAAGAAAAACGGGTTTGATTTTACTTTCTTTTCTTCTACTTTCTTTTTCACTCCTTCTTTAATGGAAAAGAAAAGAAAAGCGTAGACTGTCAACTCAAACCGTAAAAAATCTCCAACCAAAACCGGCCAAACCAAGAAGTAGTGGTTTTCGTTCTTCCGTCCGATCGCTCTCTCTCTCACCCCAATGCAGAGGACTTAATCTCCACAGAACTGTTTAAGTCAGGTCCGACTGTTTTAATTACTTTGCCAGTCTGTAACTTGATAGCATACTTCAACTGACTTCTTCAGCTACTAATCTGAAAATATTTTCTATCCTTACTCCTCAATACGACACTCCCCTTCCCCAAAAATCTCTCGTTACTTTATTTTTTCTTTTCTTTTAATTTATCTCTTTTTAAATTGATAAAAACACCAATTAATAAATTTATATTTAAGTTAAAATGTGATTATTTTATTGGCTAATTCAGTATGTTTTATTATGAGGAACGTAAAAAAATATCTGTTGTGCAACACCACGACTTTCAATTACTGCAATGATTAGAACTCTATTTCTTCAAATTTTTTCCAGATATGGAATCTGTAGTAAACTCCATCAGAAGCTACATACTGGCTGCGTCAGAATCTAGTTGTGTGCTTATTAGTCCTTAACCAAACTTGTAATAGTACTTTACAATTAAAGCATTAGGTCACAGATTTCCTAGGAACCCGCTATAATCAGATATTCTGAAAAAATATATCTATATTTCAAATAAAACTATTAAAGGTTTATAATGTGAATGAATGTTGTTAACTGCCAGTGCACAAAGTTGTATAACACAGGAGTTCCACCCACAATATAATAAAACAAACATTCTATATTTCATGTATCACAACAAAATCACCTCTTAAAATGAAATTATATACAATACCAATTATTATTAAATACTGTACCTATCTCAAAAAAAAAAATCCTAATATATGACAAATAATACATTTCCATTGTGTCCCTTAAATAATAATAATATTTTATATAATATAATTCTATTTATATTTTAAAACAAATATCTAAAGAAAAATTACATAATTTCAAATTAAAGTATAAAAGCGGAAAGTAAATTATGCCAACCCAAACTAGTCATAAAAATTAATCATCATCAAAATTAATAATTAAATAATAAAACCAGTAATATTAATAATAATAAGTAAGGGTTTAGCTCAGTGGTTAGCGTAATGGACTCTCACGCGGAGGGTCCTGGGTTCGAGTCCAGTGCTACCGATTATATTTTTTTTCTTCCTAGCAGCCTCTACAGCTCACCGTATTATCTGTAACGAGAGAACACTGTTCAGAGGCCAGCAGTGCACTGAGAAGGCTCCGGGCGCCAATGACCAACGGTGTTGACGCGCCTTAAATTAAAAAAAAACTAAAACACAATAGACAACACACACACACACACACACACTCGCCAACCAAACTAGTACATCTCTCAGTCATAAAATGAATAATTCAATAATAATGCTAATACTAATAAGAACTGTTATTACAATAATAGTAGATTAGATTAGATCTAATGGGACAGGTCACGATCCCAGGCAATGCAGCTAATAGAGACTTATTGTGCCAACCCTGTAGATCAAGTATGAGCAACCTCCCTACTCCATTAGGTTGAGTTCTTTCTCAACCAAGTTATTTTGTGCTATAATCTCCTCTGCACTTAGTGTACCATAGATCTCATAGCGCCATTTAACGAATGCAACACAATCGAACTACAGATGCGAGCGTTTCCTCCTTCTCCTGACACAGCCTGCACAAAGGTTCCAGATTAATTATCCACGGTCTGGTGTAGATGTTTTTGGACCTGCCGTTCCCCGTAAAAAGGCCTGTCACCAGATTAATCTGGTTTCTTCCTAAGCTGGGGGTCTCTTTGGTTCTATATTTACTCAATGTTGACACCATCATCCTGGTGTGTTTGGCTCCTGGACTTGATTTCCAGATTAAGTCATGCTCTCTCCGGAGCCGGTTACCGAGAGTTGCACGCACTGTCTCTTTGTTTAGGTTAGGTATTATTCTGTAAAGTGAATCTTCCGGTTGAGGAATTTGGACATATCCCGATTACTGCCGGATATCATGGTGATATCCAAACTGAATGTCAAGTTTGAACTTCCTGGGATTTCTTCGTTTTTGAGCCATGATTCCCACATTCCCATATTCCAAAAACTACTGTTTTGGATGCAGAAGACCTCAAAATATGTATTTCCGGTAAAAACCAGCTATAAGAGAAAGTAAAAAAAAAGAAATGATCACAACGCTCGCTGCGAAATGTTGATTCGTATGTTCGGTTTTCTCCCAAACAAATTATAAAAAATAAAAATGCTTTTTGAGGGTATATTTCATAAACATTTTCTTTCAAAATTGTGGTGGATTTTTTTTTCTTTTTTCCAATTGCAATATATTTTCTCAATTATACTCAATTGGAATTGGACTTGGAAGGAAATTCTCAGAACGTTCTATTAAAAAATCAAAAATACTTATTTAAAAAAGAAAAGAAACAGTACAGATATAATACAATTAAATGTGCTTTATCAGATATCGAATCAAATAATCGATTTCTCAGGAGCTTCTTTTTACTTGGATGTTATTTTTTTTCATTTCTGCCTCTATTGTATTTGTTCATTTCAAGTTTCAATTAACTCTCAAAGTAGTTAGGGATAAAGTGGCAGTTAAAGAAGAAAATACTTAATTGAAACATGTATGATAGGAATTTTCCTCATTTTCACTTCTAAAAATAAAAAGAAAAAAGTACTATTGGAAAATTATTATCAAAGAAAGTCAAAAGTTAAAAACAAGAATGAAAAATAAAATGTAAATAAAGACAGAAATGAAATGAGATAAAAAGATTTTCTCAACAAAAAGAAATTATAAACAAGGAAAATAAAAGAAAAATTTAAAATAAAGAACAAATAAAGCAGCAACTTTTACTTTATTTAAATATCTAGAAAAGCATTTTCCTTTGTTCTTGAAAAAAATCCTTTGATTAAAGGAAAATCTTCACTTTGGTTTTAATTTTCTGTTTCATTTCTTTATCCCCGTTCTTTTCAAACTTTTATTCCAAATTTTCACTTCATTTACATTATAATTAAATATTATTTATTTAATTACATTATAATTGATTTTATTTCAATTTAAATTTTTGTCAGAAACATTGTTCTTCTTTTATGGCGTAATATTACCGTTTCATTGAATCCTTCTTATCACTCAGTTCATCTGAGCCGTTTATTTGATTCGCGATACAAGTGAAATCTCTTGTAATGGTTGTTGAATACATTCAATAAGATGATATGGGGAAATTAAGGAGTGAAGAGTTTCTGACAGGATATATTCATTATTTTTCTTTCATAATTGCCGAGGATCTATGTATAACTATTGATCCTTCAATCACTAAAATTAATGACAAGTTAACTAGAACATCGTATAAGGTTGAAACACACTCCATGCAACCAAATGTGAAACCTGTCTAGGCGAATTAATTCTAGCGGGCATGGAAGTAAATGAACACAGACACTTAGGGATTATACAAATTCTTGATAATTCACAATACTATATGAGAGATTTGTAAAGCTTAAATCAGGAATTCCAGCTGGGAAATGTATGTATATACAAATATATAGATAGTAATTTTGATTGTATTGCACATCTGCACAGAAGTCTATTTTCTACATAATTTGCCAATAATATATATGTGTACATGTACAATATATATATATGTGTATATGTATACATTTACATTCCTATCTGCTATTCAATATGTAACATGTCAACTATACAAGCAGAAATGTTTAGTATTCTAGTTAATTGATAATTAACTATATATATACTGACATATATATATATAGTGTGTAAATGAATGTATAACATATATAATATACACGAATGTATGTATTTTCATGTACAAAATTCCTTAACAAATAAATCTATTAATAAATTGACACTCATATAATAATAATATACGTAAATAGAAAATAAATTCTTATAATTAATACGTAATATATGATCCTTTAGACTGTAATATATTAGCACTTAAGTTTCCGGGTTGAGACCGCGTCAGTGGTTCGCTAAAAACCGACGTTTCGCCCTTGTTGCAATGAGCCTTTTCGGGGTCATTACACCTAGAAAGCCAATAAGCCTTATTTTTCTTCAAATTTTAAATTCTAACAATACTTGGTGATACAATGATAATATACAAATATTATGTACAATGATATTATATAATGTTATAATGATCGTATATATGTTATCGGCAAAGTATGAAATCAGGCATTCTATAAAATACCTAGGCATTTCATACATTACCTGAAGACGTTGGGCAGTGCGTAAAATTTAGCCCAATTTCTATTGAATGCCTATGGCGAAGCAGGCAAAGTTACCTTCCCTGTACAGCTAGAGCGATTACATAATTTTTGTGAGGTTATATATCCAGATTTGAAATATCAAGCATTTTTGTGTTCTCAATCTGTATAAATTTTAAAAATACGACCAAACACATTTTCGTAAATCGTAAATTCCCGTCATCCGTCCTTCTTTAAGCCCCATAAACTCAGTAATGAGCAGTCGAAGTAGATCGCAAACTTCTCCCTCTTCCTTCACCTTGCTGATAGGCGGAACCTCACGCGGATTGCAATAGCGAAGCGACGACAGAGTGTAGACTGGCTTGAAAGAGACAGAGCAATGTCGTCTCTTCCCGCTGCTTGAGAATCTTGTATGTAGGTTTCATAAAAATACGTCTCATATATACCTATGAGCGAAGGAAAACCGCAAAGCCATATACAGAGGGACTACATGTTGCGTAATATGTTTACAATAATGGTTAAGTTTAAAGCATTCAGCGGAATCGAGAAAGGTCAGAAACTGAGGAACACAGTATCCTCGAAGCAGTTTGTTTTGGGTCCCCTTGGTACTTGCTTCCACTTACACGGCCGCAGCAGCAGCTACGGAAAGGAGAGAGGATGTGCAGCCGAGTGGGCAAGATGAATAGGGGTAGAGTAGATAGATTAAGAGGATAAAAAATGAGCCGTTTAAGTAAAAGTATGTTAATGGAAATGAAGTAGGAAATGTAACTTATTTTCTTATTGAAAAAACTAACAAAACGTAAATCCTCTTAATGAGCACCAAATAGTTGCATTGATTAATATTATTTATATAAATGAATTTATAGTTCTTGAAAGAAAATATAAAGTGAAATACCCTATGGGGCAACAGTTCATGAAGAGCCAAGGCTTGCCAGACAGCGATTTGTATTTTGGAGCCTGAGGTAGTTCCCACGCAGGGAACTACTTTGTTTGGCACACCGCAGTTCCCACACAGTTAGTTTCGGCCTTCGATAGCTAGGGCGCTACTAACTGCAGCTTCCCACTTTTTATCACGATGCTGGGTAAACACCATATTTTTGCCTTCACGGAAATCGAACCCTGAATTCTCGCACGAAAGGCGAGTGCGCTAGCCACTAGACCAACGCGTGAGGACCGATTGGTAATAATATCATTGCAAAAGGCCACAAATAGTAATTCCTTCGATAAAATTTAGCAGCAATAACTCGGCCGATATTATATTTAGCCATTAATAGATATAGTTTTTAAGTCTTTCGATACTTTGCCTAAGAAGATGTAGACATTCTATAGAATGCCTAGGCAATCTATAGAATACCTAGCCCAAGTATGAAATAAAAAGGATATTTCATACTTTGCCTAAAGTTGCTAGGTAATGAATGAAATGCCTAGGCATTCTATAGAATACGTGAATTTCATACTTTGCCGGTAACATATACAATGATATTATGTATTAATATCATTTCAAGTGGTAGCACCGCATAGTTACTGTTCCTTCAAAACCCTCAACAAAAAAAACATTCTCCCGTGAAAATGTCTCAAATAAAAAGTTTGAAGAAAATTGTTGGAATCATTTCCGAGCAAATCGCGAAACACTAAAAATAAAAAATCAATAAAGTCACACTTCTGATTGGTGGATTTCGCCCGAAACCCTTCTTTGCGAGTTTCTCATACATGGTTCCAACGTAGTAAAACCTATATACCTACATGCATAATAACTATCACTTTTATTTGGCACATTTCAATTTTCTCTTCCTTGTAGTTAGAGGAAGTATTGCGATCGTGCCAGATTTTCGAAATTGAGCTTTCTCCCGAAATACGTGCTTTAAGGTCCCCTGAATATGAACAGAATATCTCAAAACAATAAAAGTCTCAGTGAGCTTGGATGTTATTCTGCTAAAAGCGGAGCACTCTAATACCCAAAGGTGGAACGACTTTTGCGACAAGTGCAGCGCTCTAGTATTAAAAGTGATATTATGAATAATTTAACTGCTGTTTTTATGTATATGGTTAGATTTGTATCGTGTTGTTGTAAACGAAATTTAAACGGAGTTCTGTCACACTTTTAGAGAATTAAACGTATTTAAACTTATTGTGTAATTGTAACAATTTTGTGTTTCTTTCTACTAACTTTAAACTAAACGAAAAGTGAAGCTTATTTCGCTCATGCTTTATCATACAAAGCTCAAACTTAACATTCCGTTTAGGCACTACTACCGCATCAGACAAAATCCATCAACAAAATCCATCAACTTTACTGAATGGGTTTTTTCTTTCTTCTCGAAAACGGCCCTAACGATTTTCTTTCAACTCCGTATACTGTCGTCATGGACGGGAGAAGGAGAGAGTTCGAGAGATGGGGTTTTAGAGAAATAAACTAGAATAAATGCTGAACACTGTATAATGAGAGACAACACACTAACTGCAAGGACTTGAGAAGTTAGGTAGCGAGAGATATATAAAGAGACAGACTGATGAGAAGCTAGTACAAGGTAGAAGATTGGTTGTTGACTTGTTGTAAACTTTTGTAAAAAACTGTCCCTTCAAGGGCTCGGCAATGTATATACAGTCTCCCACTCATCTCTAGCCTAAGTAGCAAGAAACAAGATTGTCAATTTTGTGTTTCACTTCTGCTCTTCGGATCCTATTACACTATCTACACCATAAATATCGCTTTTATTCATAACATTTTCCCGAGAAAATTGATTTTTTGGGGGTGGTGGGGGAACAGTAGCGTTATGCTTTCCTCCAAACTACCAATTAGTGTAACATATGGTTGTACCAATATTAATACAGATTAAAAGCGTTGATAGCATTCCAAATCTGAAGAAAATCGGTTTACCAGAAGTGCATTTTTCGAATAGGTTTTTGAGTTTTTGGAATTTTCTCGGTTATAAGGACTTTCTTTAAACTTGGAATGGTTGGTGCACAGAGATAGAAACGAATCACTTTATAAGATTTTCCTAAAAAAAGCCATTTTCTAAGAGTCGATTAGTTTAATTTAAATTTTCACAAACTGTGTTGATTTTGACATAGTGCTACATAAGGCCGCTCACGTATACAAGTGAAATCCCCACCACGGTTTTTCTAGCCAGTCCAGCTAAACATTGTAATGTTGCAATTTTAAAGAAATTTTCTTGATTAAATTGTAGTGAGAGACAGTCGTGTGGGTATTTCAGATTTTTTAAATTGTTTTCTGGCTCTAATTAAACTGTTTATAGAACTTATCACTTTGAAACGAATTTGTCAATTAGAAGTTCACCGTTTTTGTGTCAACAATTCAGTTTGTTTATTATTAACCAAGACCGTATTTTTAAACTAGTCCGCAGCCTGGTTTGAGTATAAAAAATCACCTTCAAGGCAATGCACGTGAAATTTATTTTCATCCGCGGAGAGGGGGGAGCACGAAGAAGATAATAAGTGGAAGACTCGCTTCTGAAATAATAGAGATATAAAAAAGTAAAATCATCCTTAAATTTATTGCAATTGTTATAATAGAATTTATATTCCTTCCTGTCTTCCAGATATTTTTTTTGTCAACCTCGCGGCCTACCCGGCAGCTGTTTTTTTTTTCGCCTCTCCCAGAAAAAAAAAACTAACATTTGGTTTAACATGGGCCAATGGCAACACTGCGGGTATAAAGTAAGTGCAAGATTGAACAATGTTTATGTTGTGGCAACACTGTGCACGGACGGTGAGAGCGGGTTCAACGCAAAGATAATAGGAGTGAAGATTGGCTCGTTGATCAGTATATATTACACGGCCATACTCTGTAGTTGCCACACTTTTGTCATCTTGTGCGCGCATTTTCCTTGCCATAAATTGCTATTTGCTATCTCATTAGCCTTACTGCCCGCATTATTTTATCTATCCCGCATTACATATTTCCCGCCTTGCTCATTATTTCTAGAAATTAGTTGTTTTCATTATTTATCATATTTTCCACTGCTAATATATATATACTCTTTATTTTCCTCCTTTCGCTTTGTTTGTTTAATTACATTCCCCGGTTGGTGAAAACTACTTACTTTTCATAAGATAAAGTTCACCATCTGAAACTGCGAAATACTCTTAAACGACCTCCCCTGACAGCAATTCCTACAATATAGACTGATAGAACTTCTTAAAACACAAAATCGTTACTAAATCGTGCAAACTAAAAAAAAAAAAAATTCAATGACATCGAACGTTCGGTTGACGGGTCGTAATACATTTCTTCATAGTACGAAAATTTAAATCATTATTTCCGGTGAAAATTGAATTTCGACATTTTTTCTTATTGCAATAGTTACAGTTACAATAATATGAAAAAGTAAAAATGGCTATTTGAAAAGTTGTATACTCTCTGTCACTGCCGGTAAGAGAGATGTATGATTATGATTTTTGTTTCCTCGAATACGAAATCAATGAAACATTTGAACATGTGGTGAATGTTTAAACAAAATATCTCAAATATGAAAAGTTGTAGGAAGCTCAGAATTGATGTTCGTCCGTTTTAGTACAATTATGGCATGAAGTTTGAGTCAAATTACATCAGCAATATAATGCTAAGATGCACTAAATGAACTATTAGCACTCCAGCTGGAATGTTAACTGTTCAGTTATAAATGTGTTACTTTTACTTCATTTTTTTTTTTGTTCAGAAAATTGGATCGTTTTGGGGGTTGGTAATTTGGTTTAACTGTCTAAACTGCTATTGCATGTTTTCGTGGGGGCTGGCTGAAGTCCTGCACACAATGTAATCTCTCTCAGGTGAACCTTACGCCTTAAAAATCTCTTCCACTTACATTCCAAGTTTATTGAGAATTTGTGCAATAATTGCGATAAGAAAGTCATGAGAGTGTTTTCTTATCAGATTTCTCAAGATTGAATTAGTGGCATTGTTGGAATACGGTGATGTGGGTGCTGTTACTTGGAAAATCTTACAACTTACCCAACAATGTCTTATAATTGGTTCGAATATTTCGGTCATAATACGGTTTAATCGAATATATCACTTTAGAGTATGTTTGCTTATAATTATTACTTTATGTGTCGAGCAGGTTTGCTGGAAAAACTGTTCAAGATAATTTGAGATCAAGATAAACCAGTTTTCCCCATGTGATTGTATGGCCTAATCCTAAATAATAGAGACAATGTTCAAAAGAAAAATATTGACGTCAAGAACGCTACAGAAAGAGAGATCCCCTTCTTGTCCCCTCTCACGTCGTTACAGTTTTAAGAAACTCTCTTTTTAAAGGAACTTCGCTCTCTCTAATTCTTTCTTGTTTGTTTCTCTTTAATAGCCTGTCAACAGGCTCATAATAAATGAAAACAGAAACAATAGAACTTTAGAATCTCCGTGTGGAACCTGAAATAATCATTAGTAATGCAAAAGAAAGGTTTCTCATCGGAAATGTTCTGAAAAAATTGGAGAAGCCCCTTAGAGTGAGGCATAAAGGAGTTGTGTTCAGTTATATTTGTGGTCATTAATTTGACAGATTTTTCTTGTTAAATATCCGGAAATCTATTCAAAGACGGAGTGTCCTGTCCGCTGTCTTCATCCGCCCATTTATCTTGAATTAATTTCTGTTTACTAAGGGCAGGCGACAGTGATTCCGCTAACGGAACATTATTGTAACTAACACCAAGAAAAGTTTGTCTACAGGATGTTGTGACAGACACAGAAAGAAAAAAATTTGTGTGCATGTGTTACATGTACACCATGTTTCGTAGTAATTTCTAATTTAAGTGTCATTAATTGAAATTAAAGCTACATAAAAGATAAATAATTGAAGTAGTCAACTTTTTAATAGCATAATAAATTTTAATTAATTTGCGCGAGTGTGTGTGTAGATTATAAGAGATAATCTAAAAGAAAAAGCACTCATTTCATTTGAATGTTTTACAAAGGCACAACTTGAATGTGAAAGATAGCAGAAAGAAGGAATGGAATATATATATATTGTATTTACAATGTATATAATGAGTTTTATATATATTTAAAGTAATGAGGATTATGTATATATACGTATGTACTAAATAATATTATAGAAAATGTCTATATCTAACTAAGTTTTACTTCTTTGTTTTAGTAAAGTACTAGAGAAGCGTACAGAGAAGTATTGTGGTGTTGTACTCCAGAAACTAATTTGTTCGAGTTCTGTCTCTCTGTTCCACACTTACTTATCACACTGGGCCACACTCCGCTTAATTAATCAACACATTTTATGGTAATGGGAGAGAGTAAATTTAGAAACGTCATTGAAACATTAGAAAATAAATGGTGTGATGGAATTATTATTAATAATCTAACAACCAAACATTTGCTCTTGTTTGAATAAACAAATCTCCAATAAGTTATTTTGGTAAATCCAGAAGTTTCATCCACTTATAAAGTCCATTTCTAATCGTTATGTAAGTACAAATAATAATGCCTGATGAGAAAACTATCACATTACTTTCTTTTACTGCAAATCCCAAGATTTCCAATTGCAAAATTGGATTCAAATTGGCATTTTTTAGTAAACGTATAAGAATGTAATAAGTGGAGATTATATTTATTGGAATTTAAGACATTTTGTTTACTTGAATGTGATTACATTGTACAGCATCGCCATCTATCAACCCCAGCACAACTTTCAAGAGCTGTTTAACATACCAACACAAATTAATCAGTACTAATCTAAAATCAATTTCTCCCGGTAAAAGTTTCAATTAAAAGTGATAGTTTTAATTACTATCTGTTAGCATCCAAATTAAAGAAAATCATTGCAGCTGATTACGAGAAAATTAAAAAGCAATCTCGGTAATCTATCGGTAGAGTCGCATTTCCATTAAACCGATTTCCTTCAAATTTGGATCTGTTAATATACGTAGATATAATGTTCATATACAAGATTTGAAACTTTTTATTGGAAAGTACTCAATTCATTTTTATTTTTTATTTATCCAGATTTTTCGACTGGAGGGATCCCAACCATCTTCAATGGAACTATATATTACATTGAACAGAAATTCTTTGCTGTTAATTTTTGCAATTCATTAATATATACGAGTATGTCATTTACAATTAATTATTTAAAGAAATAAAGTATTTCTAAGTGTTTACATATCATAGCTTACTATTGCCTATTTTGTGTGTGTGTGTGTGTGTGTGTTTATATGTGAAACACAAGTCACCATAGAAAGAATTCTACGTTGTGAGGCCAGAGATATTATTTGATGTTCCTTCTATATCTGTTAAGTTTGGGTTGTGCCGAAGCAGCGGATATGACCAGTGATTCCCTTTTCAGACAATATATGAGAACCAAGTCCCTAGAACCAATATCTGATTTTACTTTCTACAACCACTTCCTGTGGGTATTTGGGAAATTTTAATTTTTCTTCGTTATATATTCCGGATATACTGCAAAAGATAGAAAGGGATGATGACAAACTAGCGCTGAGTAAATCCTGGAACATGTTGTGGTAGGTAACAATGTAACTGGATGTTTCAGATTCACTCCCCTTGCGCTGTACACGAATATATACGAGTGCATTGCTCTAGCAATACAGTTTCTACCAACCAAAATATATTCGCAAATACATTACTAGTAGATATATAATTAAATTATCGTATTCTCTCGAGCTGTAAATGTTACATGGGTTGGAAGTTTAGTCCAAGGTTATGTAATAATAGTCAGTTCATTTGACGAACATCGGAATCCCATTTTTACTTATTACATAAATAAGTTAGGGTATTATGTTTTGGATGTAGGATATTTTCTCTTATTACATTTTATTTTTCAATGTGTGTTTATTTATTACATATATCGTGAAAAATATAAATTTCATTTGAATAGCCTTCAAAGACTTTCAATTTTGTTACTTCCTTTCTGAGGTAATTTTTTAATATTTTTTGGCGAATTTATGAAATTGAATTTTCATTGGAGATAAATATTTTATGTCTTCCTTTATAAGTTTTGTATCTGTGCAATTTGCATTTCAAGTTTTAGGAAAAACGACAATTATGAACATCTCAGAACATATCACCTAAAATCGGCACTTCCAGTCAACAATTCATTTCTTTCTAAAGTGGAATTCTAGCTACATATTTAATTGACACTTAGTCCTATATAACCCTGCAGGTCCAGTTTAGAATAGGACTGATTCCGTCCAAGCAGTCGTAAGAAGTGACTAAGAGACCATACATACTCCACATGATATCTCCCCTGTTCTTTCCTACTCCAATACTCTTTTCATTCGATGGACCCAAAATTTAGCACTAGGGGTTATCTATTGGGTCCCTGGACTTTGGGGACATCACAAGCTTCTTCCAATCAAATGAATACCCCATCATAATTTCATCCCACGTCCTGGGCAGGTAACTGCAGGTACATTATCGTTTGACATTCGACTGTGATTTGGAGGTATTAAATAAAATTACTTACCTTCTTGTTTTTCTTTATTCCATTTTATCCATCCACAGACGACGAGGTGACGGTGGCTCTGGAATTAGCAAGTCAGTGGCTAGTATCGCTGACTTGAATTGCTTTTGAGACCATCGAAAAATGGTTCATAAAATAAAGCATTCTCTCCAGGGGTGGAATGGTGGGAATGAGGCACTCCAGGTTAATCTTGGAGGGTTCATTATACTCACGCATGCTGAACCTTTTTTGGGAGAGGGAGAGGAAGGTGAGTTAATAAGGAGATCTGATGAATTTGATGGCCTCCTTACTAAAACATTACCATAAAATAGACTCAGCAGATCCTATTTGTGGGAATTTTGACGATTTTTCAAGTTTAGCGCTGGATTTCTTATGCCGAACTTGGAATCGAAGATATTTCTCGACATCAACCCTATCCTCATTCAACATGGTGAGGACCGGGCGTCTTGTTTGCTCCTTTCATAATCCTAAGCTAGTGCCCACTGATGGACCCAAACTACGCAACATGGGGTTCTTTACTTGAATTCCTTGGGAGCTCACATGTACCGGGAGGAGATCACAACTATTTCCAGAGAGAAATGGAAAATCTATCATTTCCTTGCCTGCGGGCTGTAGTCTCTTGGTGTTAGACTGTGGAATGTTGGTGTTAATGATTACTCCCTACCTTTTGTCTTCTTCCTATCTTGTTGTTCCATCTGTAGGCGTGATGACCCATAGGGCTTAGACACTTTACTCTTTAATGGGACAGGGCTATGTAAGAGTATATTCGGGGAGCACGATGGGCCCTTGAGGCTTAAGTGCATCTACTTCCTCGAGGCCCCGAAATCAGAAAGAATAGAATAGTGCTATATAGGATTTTGGCAGAGTTGTGCATTGCACTGAGGTAGTCAATATTCCTGTAAAAATGCTGCCTACAATTAAAAGTGAACATGCTTTACATATTCAGTAATAGGCGAATTTTCAAGAAAAGAGTTTCAGCCATTTGGAGGAAATCGCTAAAAATTGAAAAAAAAAATTGTGAAGGACCGAAACTATGCAATTGTTGAAATTGCATCTGTGCAATTGTGGAATGCGGTGATGGTACGCAAATGAAATATCAAGTTTAAGCTTCTCGCGATGTTTCGTATTTGAGTTGTATTTAAATTATAACATAATTTTAGTTAAATGAAATTAGGTTATCCTCTACTTTTTATTTATTTATTCTTTTTGTAAATTCCAAAGGTGGGCAAAAAATGTTAACAAGTAAAAAATAAAGTTAACTTTGGGGAAAGTTTGTAATTTTTTTTTATTAATTTTTTTTGTTCACAATCAGAAAAGTTATGAGATTAAATAAAGTTGTAATTTGATTATGGGAACTTCACAATTAGTTTGTATTAAGTCTTAATTCTATTAATTTTTTTTTTTTTTTTGGCTAAGCTGATTTTTGTTAAAGCTAAAATTGTGCACCTTCCTTTCCTTCCTTTAAGGTTATGGTCCAATTTGTTCGGACTGTGCGGTGAATCTTAGGTTAGACCCGGTCTAGATTTTTTTTCTAGACCCAATTTGTTGTTGTTTTTCATTGGGATAGGCTACATGGACCCAGTGGGCTTTGGATACCGTAGAGTTTAGTCCCTCCCCACAGAGGAATAATAATACTATTAATAATAAGAGAAAGTTCATATTTTCGATATCGAGTTTTCATAGGAAATACACATTCTAAACTCAGTTGGTCCGAAAAAATGGTTTCTAGAAGTGGTCCGTTACTGCCACTCTTCTTCCATCCGGCACATAGAGTTGTAGAATCATTGCTAGCTCCCGTGAGCGGAAACATTACTGCCCAGCAGTTTTTCTTGATCATCTGTCAAGCATTCGATTGGTCTGGTATCCGGCTTTATTCTGGAAACTCAAGGGCATCCTCCCCTCCGCCTCATCCTTAAGTCATATTCACCGATCACCATTTCCTGGTTGTCCAAAGCATTTCCTTTTCTCCTATCCTTGCTGGCGTCCCACAGGGGAGCATACTTGCTCCTCTTTTATTCACAGTATACACGGCTGATCATCCCAACACTACCATCTTTACCTTCGCCGATGATACGGCAATCCTTTTCTTTAATAGAGGACCTCTAATAGTGATCCCGTCATCGCTACTCGCCATCTTCAAATCCATCTCAATCTCCTCAAACCCTGGCTCCATAAGTGGAGAATCAAGATTAATCAAAACAAATCCATGCAGTCTTCATCTTAAACCGAAAAACCCTTCCCGACATTCAGTTTTACCATACTTTCTCCCGATTGTAACTCAAGTCCGCTCTCTCAGATTCCACCTGGACAGACGATTAACATGGAAGCCTTATACTCGACTCAAACGAAATGAACTAAATTACCGATACAAATTGCTAAAAAACTATTAGTCAAACGCTCAAAACTTACACTGCACAACAAAAGAGAACTATACAATTCCTTACTAGCTCCGATTTGACATACGGACTCGAATTATACGGGACTGCCAAAAACACTAACCTGTATCGCTTTAATCCTTACAGTCCAAAATCCTACGCACCATCGTCAATGCGTATAAAAAAAATAAAAATGAAATAAAATAGAAAGAAATGCTCCGTGTATAAATGTGTATTTTTTGTGCATATCGTCAGCATTAATTAATAACTGAAGAATCAGAGAAAATCAAACTTGATATTTGGATTAATATCAAGGAGGGTGACGTTAAGTTTTCCTCTAAAGTTCCAGTTACGTATATTTTATGATCCTATCACCTCCTTTGTCGGGAGTATCATTTCCTTTACCGGAAGTACCACTTTACTAAATGTTTTTTTTTTCACTTTTTTGCAATTTTCTCGAAAATAGCACACATACATAAATAGAACCATCACTTGGTTTGCAACGTTTTTCCGATTAAGTAGATTGCACGGTGGGGCTGGTTTGGGAGCTGTAGAATGTTACCTTCCCTCAGTAGTCGTTTTTAGTTGAGGTTCTCCCTTAGTTTTGTAAAGAATTGAATTTAACAGAATCCTTGTTCTGTTTTATATAAAAACTCTCACAAATAGTTTAAACAGTTTAAATGAGCTTCGTTGACTACTTAATGAGAGGTGAACTATTTTTCTTCAATTATTCACCATGGGTGGAGAGAGAGAATCAATTTATGTTCTTTGTGCATCTCGCGAAGGATAGAAGGACATAGTTCATATCCTGGCTGAACGTCCCATGTCTGCGTTTCGACTCCGATATTTAGGGCAAAATGTTTTGTTTAAAGCGCATCTTATGGCTCTCATTAATAGTTTCGACTGTCACCAACTTATTAAATATGCTAAAAAAGCTTGGCAGTATGATTTACATCTCTTCTTAATGAGACCACTACGAGCTGGAATTGTACGGATTTGCAAAGCATTTTTATCAGAACCGTATCAAGCCATCCAATCCGAATTCCTTCGCCATATTGCTGTCAGTTCTTTCTACGTATCCAACCTTACCCTGCATAAAGATCTCAATATGCCTTTAGTCAACACTCTGGCAAAAACCAATTATAACAGAATCCACATACATCCTAAGCAACACCCTTCATTTCCTCCCTGGAAACCCTACACGACGCTTAAAGCCCGTTGGCCCCCCGCGACCTCACAAATAACTAGTAATACCCATCATTGTATACATAAGTCAATCAAGTCCTTGCCTATTCAAATCATAACATATCATATCAACTTATAGTAAAATTGTTAACAGTTGTGAATTTCAAATAAAGAGTGAAAACATGAAAAAGAAGAGAATTTTCATTGGAACGTATGTTGAAACACTCACACGATTTTCTCTTACTCCACTGTAATACAGTTTTATATAAAATGAAAATTTTTCCTTAAATTTCCTATTTCACTGCTATGTGCCAACACTACACTGGTGACCGAGCGGACGCGTGCCAACCTACCAACAGATCTACATTGTTACATTTGAATTTTCACTTCTCAGATTATTCAGAACTACCTAAAAACATTTTTTTCAGACAAATGTTTCAAATAAATGTGATAGGTTTCTATCACTGCAGGCAAGCATTCCAACTTTAAATGAAATCGTTGTAACTGTTTTCGAGGAAATTCCATAAACTCGAAAACCTGTTCTGTAAAATAGATTGTCTAGTGAGCCGATTTTCTTCAAATTTGGAATTCTATCCGTGCTTCTTTATATTAATATTATATATTATACTGAAGTGGTACTTTAGAGGAAAGGACGCTACTGTTCCCCCCCGAACCCCCGAAAATCAATTTTCCTGGGAAAATGTTTCCAATAAAAGTGATAGGTATGTAGATAGTATACGAAGTTTAAAGAAAATCTTCAGAGCCATTTTTGAGAAAATCAGGAAACAGAGAACAAAACATTCAGTAAAGTCGCACTTTCAGTTGCTGAATTTTGCCCGAAATCGTTGTTGAGATATTCTGTTCACACACACAAACACATACTGACCATTCACTGGAAACATGTTTTTCATATTCAATGGACCCAAAACATGTAATTCCGGTGGAAATCAGTTTCAAAAATGGCACGATCGCCATACTTACTCTTACTAGGAGAAGTAACAAAATATATTTTAGCGAATGCTGTTTGTGTATCAGTGCTTACAGATTGAAATGCATCAAAACTTTGCTAAATATATTTTTTTTTGTTCAGTTTTAAGGATTTTTCTTAAAAAGAAAGCTCGTTAGATTTTCTTTACAATTCTTTTACATCTCTTCTTAGATTCCCCGGCGGTGTCTAGATGAAATAACTAGTTCGAAGTTTTGACGTCAAAAAATTTGTCACTTAGGAATCAGAGGCAATGCATAATCAGCATAGTTACAAGTGATTAAAATTAATTTTATTAATGGCCTTTTAAATGTTTGATCTGTACATGTAAATCTAATTGCCTATTGGAGTGTTATTACTAAGATAACCAAGATAGTTGTAGTGAGTCTGGCTTCACAATACAATCACTCTGTTCCACAAAATTATTAATTCGCTAATTAGCTGTATTGTAAATTGAGTTGAAGGTGTTCATGGGTGTCCAATGCCTGCATCCAAATTATTGCCCAGAATTCTATAAAGATAACAGCTATAGATATCTCTAACTTCAACGTAATAATATATTCGTCCTTACTGATTACGCAGTATTGCCTAATCTGGCACTTTTCCATTTTGGATGAATGCTAACGAATAATTCTGGATCAAACTGATGTTAGAAGCCTCCTTTCAGAGATCAACGCACGCTGTTTCCATTTATTGTTGTTAGAAGAATTATTGCGTTCCTATAAGAGGGTCTTTTCAGGACTTCTGAATATGTATACATATAACAAAATCTGGTGTGAAACACTCACACGACTTTCTCTTACGGCATTCTACAGAAAAAAATCGCAAATTTCCTGCACACATAATTCTACTAGATGTTTAGTTTAATATCGGTGTTTTTATGGAGAAAATCATTAAAAACTGAAAAATCCATTCATAAAGTCGCATTCCGGTCAACTTATTTTCTTCGAGCACGGAATTTTTGCAAAATATTTAATGCTGATTAATAATATGTGGCTGATCGAATCGTATAATAAATTAAAATGACATTTTAGAGGAAAACATAACCCCCACCCATCCGCCAAAACCCCTCTTAAATGAATTTTCCCGGGAAAATGTTCCAAATAAAAGTTGTAGTTTTTTATATTTGTAATTAATATCTAAATTTAAGGTAAAATTATTGTCTGAATCCTTGGCTAGCACTTAAGCTATTATCGAGTTGTGAGTTATACTGACCAAACACCCGCAGACAGACCAATTTCTAAATGCCCTTTTTTTTGGACTCAGGGAACCTTAAAACGTGTATTTCCGGGGAAAACTCGATATCGAAGTTTGACACGATCGCAATACTTCCTCTTAGATACAGCAGTGAGGAAGTAAAAAATTCAGACCTCTTGTTGTGTTCAGATTATTTCGACAAAAAAACAAAAATGTAAATAGCTTTTTAATTTTTAAATTATTTGAATGGTTGCACCAGCGCTAATTGCGCTACATGTGACACTGCTGGCTCACACTACACCTCACGAAGGAAGGGAAAAAGTTTACTAACCGGGGAATATTCCCTATAATAATAATAAGGGAAGGGATTAGCTAAGTGGTTAGGTACTGGACTCTCCCACGCGGAGGACCCGGGTTCGAGTCCAGCTGTGCTACCCTTAGATTTTTTCTTCCTAGGAGGCTCTACAGCTCACTGTCCGGTGATGGATAGTGTTGTCTGTTACGACAGAACACTGTCCGGAGGCCAGCAGTGCACTGAGAAGGCTCCGGGCGTCAATGACCATATAGATGTTGACGCGCCTTAAATTAAAAAAAAGAAGTAATAATAATAATAATAATAATAATAATAATATTTTATTGTGCTTTGAAATTACAAATGATAAATAAAACAAAGTATTTTACGGCTTGGAATACTCCGTCAGCCGGAGTCGATATCACATTCATAAATGAATAGGCACATAATAAGATAAAAATGAATAAATACGTGTATAAACACACAAAAAAAAACATAACCTGAAATAGAAAGGAAAAAACACAGAAGAAGAAATAAAAATAAATTAACTTTTGAGAACACAAAAATTATAGGCACATACCAAAGTCACACACGTTTAGAAATTAAATTCTTGTATAAGCTGATACCGTTAGGACCAGGCATGGTGATCATATTTAATTAGAGATCGGCAGCTAGAAGATCCGTTCAATAAGGAAATAAGATGGGGTCTTGCGAGTACTGGATTTCCCAAATAATATCTTTAAGCTCAGCAAGAATTGTCCAGATGCCAAGAAAGTGTACTACGTCCTCAATACATCTTGAATTACAGAGGGAACACTTAGGGAGTCATGGTGTATGGTTCAAATAGACTAGCTTACATCTCAGCCTAAAGGTCCAACAGATTCAGAGAGAGTTAAAACCGAAGAATGATGCTCATTCAGATGACAAACATTGTAGGATTGATTCAGTTCTTTATGTAAAAGGAAACGGAATGAAAGAAAGTCGCGGCCCAGAAACTCCTGTTGATGAACTGCTTTCATCTTAATAAACAGAGAGGATAATTGATCTTTCTAATCTAATCCTTATCCTCTGCTTTCCAAGCAGATACATTCTCCACAGAGGCAACAAAATCTCAGGTATACTTCTGAGCCAAATCTATCCAATGCCGAAACGAGTACATTTTTGTATTGATAATTTCCATTGCTAGAATTGTGGGTAAACGATACGGGGGGAGATCCAAAACTCTTAAAAGATATTTAAAATGCAATATTAAAGTAACTAGTACTAGAAGATCCATAGCGGTCTCAATATAAAGCATTTAATTAGGCGAACAAATAGGAAGTGCAAATAACTTTTTAATGAAAAAACTCTGGGAATTATCAAAAATATCTTTGGAATCCCCACACTTGGGCCGCATAGCATACTACTGAGCGACAGATACAGCTGACAACTTGGAATTTAAATGGGAGAGGTTTCGAACCTTATAACATTGAGGAATCTCTTCGACGATGTCACTTTCTCTAATAGATGAGTGTTGGGGCGTCAGAATAGAGAGACGGGGCGTCAGAACTACACCCAGATATTTATAGCTATTAACGACCTCCACTGGCTGACCTTAATAAAACCATTTTTCTGATGCGGCCAGTCTACCTCCCATTCTAAAAATTAAAATCTTAGATTTAATAAGATTGACTGAGAGATTCCATAAGTCGTATAACTTGGATAGAATACTGAATAATCTTAGAATATTAATATTTCTCTGTGGACTTATTGGGTTATCGGCAAGAAGGACCATTTCATCAGCATACATTAAATTTTTAACGGAAGAATTGGAAGTACGAATGCTACCGTGGACGGTACGAATGTGGACTTATAAAGCAGCCCTGCCTTACACCATTCTACACTGAAAGGAATAAGAAATTCCATCTTTTCCTCCGACAAGGCAATAGCATTCGAGTATGTGGATCTTAAAACCGAAATAAATTTCGAGGAAATGACCAAATTGAATCGGCTTAAAAATAATGCTCGATGGTTAACATGGACGAACGCAGCCTTAAAGTCAACGAAAAAGCAATAAAGCTTTAGACTGTTTGAACGGAATTTAAGTTTAACCATATTCATTAAGCTGAAAAGATCGAATAGTAGCTATTCATATTTTTTATGTTTTTAATTTGGTAATTTGTTACAAAACATATATATTTCATTATATTTATGTTCTATAAAAAAGTTCTTCCTGTGCTATAAAATGTCTGATGTGTTGTTTTGTATTTTCATAGATTTGTCTTGACGAACAGAGAAAATTTTATCATTAACATTTAACGTTTTAGTAGCGCTAGTGCAATAATTGGGGCAAGATTTTTATTTTACGAAATACAGTGTGAGGAGGCAGGCGTAGGTATGAGTGACGAGCGAAGAGTAGTGTTGGAGAGTAGAGTGGTGGCGTTGGTCAGATGTTGTGTCTGGTAGCGGGGTAGATGTTTGGAACTTTGAGCTAAATTGGCTAGCTTGTAGAGAACTCTCAAGATCTTCTTCATAGTTGTTTGTTATAACTCTGAGAGTTGTATTGTAGAAGTAATAATTATTTGAGTGTTCTTGTATGCTGCTTGCAGACGCTTCCTGACTTCTTGATTGCTTGTTGTAAACTTTTTGAGAGTAATTTTCAGATTGGCGTGACAGAGGATGGTAAGAAGTTGTTGAAGGTACGTAGTGACAGAACCGTGGCGCATGAAGCGGTTGGTATCGGCAACATGGAGTCGCCAGTCTGTTTAATTATTTAATATTGCGTTATGAAAAGGTCTTATCTACAATGTAATATAGAAAGGAGTTCCTTATCAATAATATTCGGCTCCTCATGCACTATAGTTAGTGAATAATGTTGCAGAGAAGTGAGTTAAGAAACAGTGGCTGCTGTGGAAGTGTATTAGCGACTTCTTTTGTGACTTTGCTGCGTTAATCCCAGGTTTTAGGCGCCGCACCCGCAGCCAATTGAAGCCAATTATATTTCACCTTTTTGCACAAACTCCACTATGTACAAACAAACACTGATACCCAAAAGCACTAAAAGGACCCAGTAGATTTGGCTTTCTATTTAATTCCTCTACACATCTAACATGGATGAAATATAATTAGGATCAATGAGATCAGGGCTATTGTCCCTGTTATCCAAGAGACAAGTTTACAGATGCTAAAACTTGGAAAAATTCAAAGTGGGAAGTTTTGTTTACAGTAAAATAAGAGAAAGTAAAAAAGGGAATGTAAAGCTGGGGGTGATCTATTAGAAGTTTTGCCTGGTAAAGTTCTTATCAGGGTTTTTTACACATATTGTACACATATATCTATCGTACTGCTTGTAAGAAGAGCAACTATTCCGATTGTGTCAAATTATCGATATCAAATTTTCACCGGAAATACACGATTTGTAGTTCCCTAAGCCAAAACTAAATGGTTTTTAGTAATTGGTCTGTGATGTGTGTGTGTGTGTCGGTGTTGTATAAAGAAGTTTCACGCGATTATTTTTTCCTTTAGGTTTTAATGACTCATCCACGTCAGTCATTAATCTATAAAAAGTACAAGGTAGCGCACCAGATATGTAACAGTTGGAGTATTGCTGTTGAAGAAGAGCCTTGCCGGAGAGTAAATTAAATAAATTGCCGAAATTCCGAATTACTGTGTCAAAAATGGTTGACCGGACTGCGACTTTACTGGATTATGATTTTATTTGTTTTCTGCAGATTCTCGACAAGGTATTACCTAGACCTATCACTTATTTTGGTACATATTTTTCCGAATAATCGATTTCTGGGAGTATTAGAGGAGGAGCTGCCCTTCATTCATGCGTCATTCGCAGTTTAAGTTCTGCCAGCTCTACATGTAATAATGAAGCCAGTTAAATTAGTAAAAATTAACTGAGTAAGTTTGAATAAAATGTGTCAATAATAACTATCAAATGCAGTAAGAGAAAGGAATGTGTGTTTCACACCACTTTTTATTTATTTATGACCTGGGGCGTCCTCTGAACTGCCATTTCATTATGTCACAGTTCCCTCCTCCACAGGTGCATTATATTGAATGCAACGAAATATTTAATGAACATTCTAGATTGAAGGAAATTGGTCTTTTAGTGCTGCAAGAATCGCACTGAGAGAAAGTCTGTGATCTGTTTCACAACAGAGTTTTTTGTTTTATTCCCTTCTTCCATTCATTCATTCTTTATTTTGTTCAGTGCAAAAATAGAAAGAGGTATACATATATTGAGAGAAGAAAATAGGGAGCATTACGAGAGTCATGGGGCTGGAATAGTAAAGATCCAGGTAGGAATAGAAGGGAAATTGGTGTTCTGAAGAGTACTATTGAGTCGCTAGTACTACCGGACTAGTGTGAACAAGGTGGAAAAAACGGTGTTGCAAGCACTGAATGATATTGTTTGTGTATTAGTGTGTTGAATAAGTACATTGTTTTGTGTGTGTGTGTGTGTACATAAACTGCACATATGTGCAGTTCAGTTTAGTGTTTTACAGTTCACACAGAGAGCTGAAGAAACGTATGTATGTTCATGAGTGTAATAATAGTGGGGGAACGGGAGATAAGGGTATTTGTGTGTTAGTGTAGCATGTTATTACAAGACAGGAAGGTTTTCTGTGCGTGTGCGTGTATAAGTGGGTGGGTAGAGCATTGCTTTCCTAAAAGACATGCTTCATTTGAGATTAGGTCCAAACACACAAAACCATCCGCAGCCTGTCCACTTCGTGTTGTATTGGGGGGGGGGTGCTAGTGACTCAGTATTAGACTGAGAGGAGGTTAGTGCGTTGATACGCTTGGTTTGGTGGATGATGAAGCCGGGCACAACTTCATATATACTCAGAGGGCTTTCTATACAGTGCGCCGATACAAACGAACATAAGGGAACGAAAGGGACGGAGAGCGAATGAGAAGAATGTAGAGGAGCTGCGAGAGAGAAGTTTATAATGGTTCACAACTGGAGATATCCAGAAACTTACACATCAGTAACTCAGCACATGGTCACAGTATACAAACACACACAATATTATACATCATGTCCTCATCTTTCCCGTTCAACCGCCCACCAACTTACCTTCTTTTTCCTACCAATAAATTCCCTCTTATCTTTAAAGCTTCCAACTCCCTAAAAAACCTTTCATTGTCTTTGTATCCATGGGAGAAACGTTCCTAAATTCCATTCATAAAATCACAAAGTAATTAATAACCAAAAACTAGCTCACACAATTTTTGCTACTAAACAGCAGTTTTTGTAGCATTGTTGTTGCTATTTCACTATTGAAATTCGAGATCAAGTAATTTGGACGGTGATCATGCGCTCTGTTTTTTAACTTTCTCTTACTCTTAGTAGAGGAATTATTGCAATCGTACCAAATTTTCAATATCGCGTATTTACGGGGTGTACACGAGGTCCCTGTCTATACAAAAAATTGGTTTTTAGAAATTGGAGTGTGTGTGTGTGCGGTCATCATATTATTATTCACAGAAGGAGAGGGCAAACCCTAGGCTATTCAAAGCCTCCCAGGGCCCATACAGCTACCCCTAAAGAATAACAACCACTGGGACTAGAACGAAAATCCAGGCCCAGATTTTAACCATCTAAGTTTCACCACAGACCGAACAAATCGGACCAAAACCTTAAAAGGACACAGCTTAAGATCCTCTACCGATATCCTATTCCGGCCGAAGGTCCTAAAACTAATCTCCTCACAACCCAAACAATTCGTCAACAGATGCATGGGTGTTTCCTCCTCAGTCTCACAAACTCTACAAAAGGGGACAGGCACAAGTCCCATTATATAGAGATGTCTCCTTAAACCACAATGCCCAGTGAGGAATCCAACCAGATACCTGAGGGAGGTCCGTGAAAGACATCGGACCCCACTACTCAAAGCTCCGTCCGGGCCCCCAATGAGCATTTTAGACTGCCGACAACCCACTGCACTCATCCATAAGGATGAGTGCTGTGAGGGCATCCACGTCTGAAAGCCCGACAAACATGTGTCAGAAGACACACCAACAGCAGGCTCTGGACCAATGAAAGGGAGAGAGGCACCTAATTTGGCAAACCTATTCACCTCCTCATTCCCAAAGATTCCCATATGATCTGGAACCAGACCAGAAGCACATCCTTCAATGAAGAAAGATCTTCCAGTCTTTTAGAACATTCCAACACCAATCTGGAAGTGAAGACACATGAATTAAGCGCCTTCAACGCAGCCTGGCTGTCCGAGCAGATACAAACACCTTTTAAATTAGTGTTACGCACCCTCTCATCCAAAATACAGCAAAGAATTGCATAAACCTCAGCATGGAAAACGGTAGCCCACTCACCAAGAGGCGCTACCAAATGGTCTCCCGTCTCAAAATAGTCGGCAGCCCCAGACCTACCATCCATCCTGGAGCCGTCTGTGTAGCATCGGAGATAATTCTCAGGAATCACCCCAGACGGACCCAGGGTGAACCAATCTTCCCTAGAAGGCAACCTAACCCTGTAGGAATGACCAAAGACAAAGTCTTCAAATTCGGTCATCATAACTCAAATACAAAAAAGGTAGAGAGTTCAAACATGATATTTGCTTTTAAGTGCTAGCATGGGACCTGACAAAAAGGAGTTGATCAAAATGGTCGACCAGCAGTAACTCTTTCCTGAAGGGTGTAAGTTTTCCGCTCTTGCGATTTTCTCTAAAATGGCTCCAACGATTTTTTTTAAATCTTATACATAAACAACTATCCACATAAACAACTACAACTTTTATATGAACCATTTCTGTGAGAAAATTCATTTAAGGCTCTTTGGAGTGAGGGTGGATGTATTTCTATGAAGTCGGATCACCATGGGATCCGACAGTAAGTTATCTGTCAAAATTTCCTAGCGGAAGTACAACTTTAATCAATAGATTTTCCCTTTTTCCAATTTTCTCGAAAATGGCTGCATACAACTTTTCATATTAACTACCCATTTAAGAGCTACACATTTATTTGAAACGTTTCTCCGGAAAAATTGAAGAGGGCTTTTGGGGGAGAAGTGGGGGTTTTCATATAAAATTCTATTTAAGTTTGTTAAAAAATTCTATCATCTGTATAATATTAACTAGAATTAGATATGTTGCCAAAATTCCGTGTTAAAGAAAATCGGTTGCCCGGAAGTGCGTTTTTATTTCCACTTTTTTTTGCCAATTTTCTTCATAAAAACTAATCATTTAGTAAAAATTATAAGTTTAAAGAAAATTTATCAATTATTAAGAGCAAGTCGTGTGAGTGTTTCACGACAGATTTTTTTTTTTTTTTTAAGGGGTTCCCGGACACACTTACTACTAGATTATATTAAAAAGAAAAAAAAACCAGCGTGCATTAAAAAAATAAATAAATCTGGTGAGAAATGTCCACATAACTTTCTCTTACTGCAGTTACCACAGTTTTAGGCTCAAAGTTCGAACTTTGGTTTCAAAAAAGTTGCTTTCAGTTTTTATTTTACAGGTGTTGAACCAAAACAAAAATAAATAAGCAGCTCATATTGTAGCGTCTTAACTTCTCCAGATCTCTTCTGAAATGAATTTTCTCTTCTTATAGCAAGCAGCAAGATAAAAAAGAGAAAAAAAATCTGGTGTGAAACACTCACACGGCTGTCCCAATTTTACATAGTGACAACTTTCTTCAAACTTGTCATTTTTACAAACTATTTATTAGCCTTCAGTATTTCTTGAGGGAGCGTGAACTTGCAGGCCCACTCCAGAACTTCTTTAAATCAATATTTACGGAAGAAACATTTAAACAAAAATGATAGGTCTCTGTATTATAAGGTTAGTATCCCAAGTTTAATGAAACCCCTTGGTGTCTTCATGGAAAAAACTAAAGAAAAAACTGCTCAGTAAAGTTGTACTTCCGGTGAATCGATATTCTCCAAACTCAGATTTTTGGCATGAAATTTAATTGTAACTGATATTATATAGATGATACAGTCGTATAATCAAGTGATGTGGAGTGTAGAGGAAAACATGAGCCCTGTCCTAAAACCCACTTAAATAAATTTTCCCGGAAAAGAGTTACAATATTAAATAGCACAGATCTGTCTGTATGTAGTCCACTTACAAACTTTAAACAAAATCTCTGAAGCCTCTATCAAAGAACTCGCAAAAACTGAAAAATATCTTTGAGTGGTGGTACTACCTTTCTAAGTAGTACTTAGTATTGACAGTAAAACACCTCTTTTTCGGATTCAGTGGACCTTGAAACATATATTTCTGGGGAAAACTCGATATCGAAAATTTAATACGATCTCAATACTTCCTCTAATAGCAGTAAGGGAAACTAAAACAAACAAACAAAAAAAAATGAAAAACAGATGTAGGTGGGAAATGATGCTAAAACAGATTTATTCGAGCAAACTTTTAAAGAATTCAGAACTTTGGAGAGAGAGAGAGAGAGAGCGTCAGAAATATTTGATATACCTGTTGATTTCTTTCAATAAACGGAAAAGTTGATATTTAGTGGAAAGGATCTAAATGAGACATAGAAGGGGGAAAAAGCGCCACCAGCTAGGTGTGAAAATATAAACAAATAGACTCATTTTTCTTTTTGCTACCTTCACGGTGTTTCAAGTAATTGAACAGCTGGAGAAGTTTGGAAGAGAAACACTTACACACAGTAATGGATAAAAAGGAAAAACTTTAGCCTAAGCTTGACACAGAATGTTCAGCCAATGATCGTGCACTGTGAATGGAAAGGGGGGTCTAGAGAAGGTAACAGATAAACCATAACACAAACTAAAGGAAAATAATGCATTTGTTTATGTATCCATGTATTATTCTAAACTATATGCTGCATATACTTGTTATATAATATAGTTAAAGCCAAATATAATATGCAAGGGAGTAGGGGCGATTTATTGTAGAGTTGTGGAAAGGAACGTTGTATTGTTATATGGTAAGTTGTCAATAACAGGTTTACAAATTTTCTACGTGAACATATTCTGAGCGGGAAAACTTGTTACAATATTCCCTTTTATCTTGTCTTTATCATGAAGGTACTTTCTCTCCCAAAATTTATTTCCCTTTCTTGTTTCCTGTTATATTTTCTCTGTGATTTTTTTTTTATCCCATTCTAAAGGTTTTCTTTGCTTGTAAGTTAGCAAGTTTCACTTTTCAGATTTACACTTTCATTTTTTAATTACCTGTTTTTCAAAAAATAAAAATATATGAACCAGTTTTCTTTCAATTTTCACAGTTTTCATTGACTATTTTTGCTTCCTCTTACTACTTGTGCCAAATTTTTGATAACCACTTTTCATCGGATATACACGTTTTGAGGTCCCTTGAGTCCGAAAAAGAGGTTTTTCGAAGATGGCCTGTGTGTGTTTCTCTGTGTAAGTTTGTCTGGGTGTGCATGGTCAGCATAACTCAAAAACGGAAAATCACAGAATGTTAAAACTTGGTATTTAGTTTAAGCGCTGGCATGGGACCCGACAACAAGATTTTGATCAAAATCAGTCAACCGGGTTTCATTAAACTTATACATATACCGGGTATACAAACTGCACACGCTAAGACCAGCCACTTTCGTTGGAAACTTTTTCGGAGAAAATTCATTTAAGGTAGAATTTTGGGGGACGGGGAGATTATACTTGGCCTCCCTCGACTTTAAAAACAAAGATCGTCTTATAAAGTTTAGATTCTCCCATTCATTAAATTGAAGACAACTAAAACATCTAGTATGAATTATATGTTTGCAGAGAATTAGTCCAGTTATCACAGCACGAGAAAGTCGTGTGAGTATTTCAACCAGATTTATTTTAAACTTGGAATCTTAGTAAAAGCTTTTAATGTTTTATAGGTGTCAGTACCGTACTCAAATTGCACTTTTGGAGGAGAGCATAACTTTCTGCTGTATTTTTCCAGAAACCTTCGTCCCAGGTACGGTACTGGTGCCTAAACGGAATATCAAGTTTGAGTTGTCTAGAGTTTTTAGTTTCCTAGGTATTTTGTTCACGCATACACACCGTCCTAGAAACATTTTTCCGATTTAGAGGACCTCAAACTGTGAAAATAAAATATAGAAAAAAAATTGACATTATCGCAACCCTTTCAGCGCTAATAACCCATATATGTGTGTATACTTGACATACTCCTTGTACTGATGACTCATATATGTGTTTGATACTTTTTCGTTTGTTTGCTATTACCTCTTAAATGTGTATTCATTTGAATGTTCCCGCTCCCAGGACATCTATATAATATTTCTAATCGACTAAAATGATATAGATGGCATATTTTTTTTTAATGTATATTAATTTAATTCTTCCAATGGCATCTAAAGGCACATTTCTTTGTTGAATGTGTATTAATTAATTTTTAATTCTCCCAGAGACATCTAAATAATGTATATATTTTTAATTTATCAAAATGATAATAGATGGCTAGTAATGTTTTATTTTTTTTTTTCCTACACAGACCAATTATTGCACTGACTACCGGAACCCTATTTTTCCTTTTTAGTATTTCTTTTTCCTACGTTATCCTTTTTTCTCTATTGTACTATTTAGGTTTTTCCGTCTATCAACACATGTGAAGGGTGAGTAATACCCTTGCACACATATTTATTTCATTTTTACGTTTGCTGCTGTTAATGTAACAACTGTTGGCAATTTTTTAGTTTGAGTGTTTTGAGCGTTTTATGGGGAAAATCGCAAGAAACCGAAAAAACCGTTCAGTAAAAACGCAGTTAACGTTCATCTGATTGTCTTCAAACTCGGAATTTTGTCAACATATTTAATTCTGATTAATATTAATTAAATAATAGAACTGTATAATTCCACTTAAAGGAAAACCCCACCTCTCCCCAAAGCCTCTTCAGTGAATTTCCCGGAGAATGTTTCAGATAAAAGTTGTAGCTCTTTATGTGTGTAGTTAATATGAAATGTTTAAAGAAATTCGTTGCAGCCATTTCAGAGAAATTGGAAAAAAGGGAAAAAAAACATTCATTAAAGTGGTACTTCCGGTTAAGGAATTTTGACAGATAACCTACTGTCGGATCCCATGGTGATATCTAAACGGCTTGTCAAGATTGAACTTTCTTACATACACACACAAAGACCAAGACCATTTATAAAAAACCAAAACAAAAAACACTTTTTTGGACGCAGGGGATCTCAAAACATTTATTTCCGGTGAAAGCTCGATATTGAAAATTTGACACGATTAGTCAAAGGACTAATCGTGGTTAGAGGAACTACAAACTGAGTGTGGTGTGAGACAAAACTTTTAATTTTGAGTCAACTCGTGCATGAAACCTGTCAGATGATGATGATGAGAATTTGAAACCTGTCAGAATTAATAGAAATAGGAATTCTGTTGCAGATACAATCCCGGAAAATACGGCATTTGAATTTAACAAACTGAAATACAATTTCTCTTTGCCAGGAAACTAAATAACAAGTTCCATATCCGTGTAATATTTAAATATAAAATAAAACTTCGGTTGCAAGAATTTATTAATATGACATGGCCGCATCTCGCCCTCTCCCACCGGATAGAAATAACATAAAATAAAAATAAGAGGATTATAGAGTAACGGGGGGGGGTACAGTAAAGGGCGGTGCCGACACTTGTCTATGTATAAGGTTGTCTGTCAGTCTGCCACTTACGTGTTCCCCTGTCTACATATTTAATATTTTCCCTTTTTAACACTCTGTGGGAGTAGGTTTACCTGTATTCCCGCCTTTGCCATTTGTTTTTGCAACTTTTTGTTTTAACATTTGGGAAATTTATTCAGGAAATTTTTTTTTGTAGTGGAAGTTCCGCTTTCTATCAGTTCATTTTCATATTACTTCCTCTTACTGTGGGTGTACTGTAATCGTGACAAATTTTCGATATCGAGTTTTCACCGGAAATAGAGGTTTTGAGGCATCCTGGGCCCAAAAAAAGGTTTTGGAAAAAGATGTGTGTGTGTGTGTGTGTGTGTGTGAGGGTGTAGGTACATATGTGAACAGCATAGCTAAAAAACGAGAAATCACAGAAAGTTCAGACTTATATTCCGTTTAGGTGTCAGTTGATTTTATATATATATATATATATATATATACAATTGCACCATCCATGCAAAATTAATTAGAAATAAATAGATTGTCAAAATACCGAGTTTCAAGAAAATTAGTAAACTGGAAGTACGTTGTTACCGAACAGTTTTCTTGATTTTCTCAAAAAAACTGACGAATTTCCTTAAATTTGATGGGTTATTAAGTATAGAATTTGTCAATTACAATTTGTAATCTGCAGTAAGAGAAAGTTGTGTGAATCAGATTTTGTTTGTTTTAAGTGGGGGGAGTTAGAGTGCTATTCTATCCAGTTTTCGAAATTAAGTTTTCCCAGAAATGGATGTTTTGTGGTCCCCTGATTACGAAAAAATGTGTTTAGCTAATGGATTGTGTGTGTGTGTGAATAAAATATCTCAAAAGACGGAAACTCGCAAAGAGCTCAAACTTGGTATTCCGTTTAGCCGTACACCAAGGTTTCTGTCAAAATCCATCAACTAGAAGTACAACTTTAATACATTGTTTTTTTTTTCACATCATCGCTATTTTCTTGAAACGGCTTCAACGATTTCCTTTAAACTTGGAATGTTTACTGTATAAACTATCACTTCTGTTTAGAGCACTTTTTGGCGATAAAACATTGTTTTAGACAGTTCTGCGGAATTTGTGACATTTAATTTCAAAGTTATAGTTTGGATTTGGTTTTCATTTCTGGATTACAATGTAACCATTCCCTACCTGGTCTTTGAAACGATTTTTTCGAATAACTCGGTATTTTGGCCGCACATTAAATTCTTCTAAATATTATATAGACAACAGAATATTTTAGTAAATTAAAGTGACAATTCAGATGAAAACAAACCCGCCAGTCCCCCAAATCCCTCTTAAATGAATTTTTCCTCCAACAAGTTTACAATAAAAGTCTATAGATCTAAATGTATGCAGTGCACACAAATGTGTATCTACATACAATCACTAATCAGTAAAGTGGTTTATGCGGTCGACCGATTTTGACATTTCCTTATTGTCGCGTATTGTCCGGAGGCCGGCAGTGCACTGAGAAGGTCCGGGCGCCAATGACCATAGATGTTGACGCGCCTTAAATTACAAAAAAAAAAGAAAAAAAGAGCACGCAGCGGTGTGTCTCCACTCCATCAAACTTAGTTACTGGTACTGAGGCGAGCGTTGTTATGCCCCCTACCGCTCCACACTTGGTTACAATATAAATATAAATTTATATATATATAAATATATATAACTCCCTAAACGAAACTTGCCATACTTCAACTTACTGCGATTTTTCCGATTTTGTGTTAGCCTGATGAAAACATCCACTAAATACCAGTTTTTTCGACTCTAAGGAACAGTATTTCCGGTGAAAACTCTATTTCGAAAATTTGACACGATCGCAATTTTCCCTCTCATTAGGGAAATAAATAGAAACGGGGCTTTCTTTGCTTTGCTTTGTTATAATTTTTTTTTTGACTCAACATAGCTGCAGAGAAATCTGCAACAAAGAGAATTTTTACATTTCCATATTGTGTTATTATCTATTATATATAATATTCCTCTATATACTGTATAGTTCCTATGTTGATAACAGATGCATATGTATGTTGACAGGAGTGGCGGAGGCCTGTAGCAGTCGAACGGCATGAATTGGCACCATCTTTGTGTCCTTGTGGCAGCTCAGCTCCAGCTTGCCATCTCTGAAGGTAAAACAACTATAATATTGCTGGCATTCCATTTCCTTCCTTATTATCACTTTTCGTATCTTTCTCTCTTACTTTTTTCGCTTAATATATACTGATTTTGGCTTCTTCAACTTAAAATAGTATTTGTGCACAAAATGGTCTCTTGCAAATTTTCTTTCTTTTTTTATGACAACCTTTCTATGAGCACATTTTTTAATTTTATTTGTGGCAACTCCTTTTTATAAAAAAAATATTTATTATGCTATTTTCGTCTGACGTATTGTGTATTCTTCAAAAGTCATCAAGAAATTTTTAAATTGAGTTCTGAATGAGCACAAAATTGAATTAATAAATTAATTTTCTTCTTTGCTTTAGTGAACAAATACGCACTATAGTTTCCAGTCGCTATAAGGGACATATTTTAAGTGACAATTGCTTCCTCAGACCATAGAGGCTATTTGTATTTCATCAACAGATTTTGGAAAGTAACAGGAAGTTTTGATATCGTGTGAAATTTTTTAAATTGAGTTTCCACCGGGAATACATATTTTCTATTCGCTTTTAATATCGAAAGATAAATGTTTTCGGTGATTGGTTCCTCCGTGCGCCTGCCGTGCGTTTTGTTTGTGTGTAAAACATCTCAAACCTAAAATCTTGCAAGAAGCTTAACTTTGATCGTACCCAACACTAAAGTTTCCATCAACCGGGTGTACGATTTCATTGAATGATTTTAAAGCTATTTCCGTAAAATAAAAAAATGGTGTAAAACACACACATTACTTTCTCTTACTCCAAAGTGCACAGTTATAAATGACAAATTTTCTCCAAACTTCTGATTCTCTTGATATACGTATGTTTAGTTGTCTTTAATATTATATACGACTTAATCAAAACTTACTTGTGGTCCGCCCAACAGATAACTGCATAATACACGCACGCAAGTGCACCACACATACACGGACCATTTCTAAAAACCACTTTTTCGGACTCAGGGGACTTCAAAACGTGTATTTCCAGTGAAAACTTGATATCGAAAATTTGACCTGATTACCGTACTTCCTCTTATTACTAGCAGTTGGAGTCTATTCTAGAAAATCATGAAAAATGCAAAACCCATTTCTGTAATTGATACTCCAGTTAACCCAATAACTTCCAGCTGGAATTCTAGCAATGCATTACTAGACGTGCTAGTATCGTACACTGCACACTGCCGTATTACTATACAGTTTAGAAGAAAGCTTAACTTTGCAATTCCTTAAAACCCCCCAAAATTCAATTTTCCTGAAAAAAAAGAAAGTTTCAAATAAAAGCGGTAGTCCCTAGTGTTTAGTTAGTCAGCCAAGTTTAATAAATGCCCTGGAACCATTTCAGAATAATACAATATGCATTTACCACCTTCATAATATTAATACACATTAGAAGCATTGATAGAATTGCAAATTTGAAGAACATCGGCTTACCGGATGTACAGAATAGGTTTTTGAGTCTTTTGGAAATTTCTCGAAAACAATTATGATTTTCTTCAAAATTGGAGTGGTTGCCCTAGAGATAGAAATGGCCACTTCTACTTGAAACATTTCTGAATAAACTGATATTAGAGAGAAATTGGAGGTCTTTCAGTTAGTTAATTTCAGTTAATTTAAAATTGCACAAGCTTTGTTTGTTTAACATAGAGCGCCACTCAGATATTTTAAAACTCCCACAACCATTTTTATGGCCAGGCCAACTAAACATTGTAACTTTGCAAAAAATTCTTGATTTTTTTCCTCACCCTTGACGACCTTATAGGTCATATGGTGGAATCCAAAATCCCTTCCTTCCAGCAACTCTCCTATCACTCCAATCACCTTCACAGAGCCCCCATGCCGCCATTCCTCCCTGGACGTCCTCCATCCACCTCTTGTTGGGCCTTCCTCGCTTCCTTCGTCCACTTGGCTTGTATTCTAACATTTTCCTCGGCCATCGCTCTTACCCATTCTCCTTACACGACCGTACCAGAGCAGTCTTCTTGTTTCGATTGAAAACAATAGATTTTTTCCTGCATGTATGCGATCCCTTATTTGGACTTTCGGAATTCGCTGTAAACGCGAAACACAGCAACTTCTCCTCCAAAAATCCATTTCTAGGGCTAAGAGCTTCCGAGCCATTTTCTTTTTTATTGTCCAAGTTTCGCAGGCATAAAGAGTTGTACCCAAAAGCAATGAGCTATAAATCGTTCTTTTAGTAGACAGGCTAAGATTTTTATTCCATAGGACCGAGTTCAATATGCCTAGTAGGTACCTTTCTTCCTTGATTTATTCTCATCTGGATGTTCTTATCAGAAGAACCTTCTTGAGAAATTAACGCCCGAGATACTTACACTCTATACTGCGTACTAAATTCCCGTCCTCTTGAATAGGAAGGACGTCCACCCCACTGAAGGCCATGTATTTTGTTTTGACTCTGTTGACTTCTAGGCCCCAAGCGGAATAAGTTTCGTCCAATTTACGCATCACTTAACTGAGATCCTCTGGATCTGATGCGATCACAATTTGATCATCCGCGAACTGTAGGTTGTACAGGCAACTTCTTGATTCTTAATTAAATTGTATTAATTATAGTAAGAAAATGTGTGCGTGTTTCGTACCAGATTTTTCTCTTTCTATTTCCTGTTCTTGGCCTTGAACTCTGTTTCTGTGGAATGTAAATTCTCTTAAGAAATTAATAAATAAATATTCAAGAATGTTTGACGGATTTTAATCAAGAGTGTTATGTCGTTATGACTTGCGCTCTGTGGTTATTGATAATGGTAATATACTGTCAAAGAGGCATTCAGGTGGAATTATATTTTCTTTTTCATTCAGGGAGACCATAGAACATGTATTACCATGCACATTCTCAGTTTAACATGGTCACAGTACTTCTACTTGCACAGTAAATATAAGTATTTGGGTGTATATTTGTGCAGTTTTTATCTCTGCTTTAAGTTAAATCTGATTATCATTTTGTTAGAGTATTAGCTGTGGTGGGATGTTGAGCAGTAAAGAATGTCCCCGTGACCATTCCTGGGGAAATCCTGGACGGTAGAGTCCAGGTTTTTTGAAATTCACCATCAATCCCTTTGCCAGCCCAGTCAGCAGATATTCACAGAGCCGTCCGGACTGCTCTCCTCTCCAACCGCTCTCGTCCTCTCTTTATTATCTCTCTGGCTCAACATTACTTCCTCTTTGTTTCCACTTTATTCACTGGGAAAACGTTCATGTTTTATTTAATCCTCTTTTCTGGTTGGAAAGTACAAAGTGCCCGCTCTCCTTTAACTACTTAAATAAATATTTATCTGCTGCCTATTTAATTAAGTAGCACTGTATGTATATTATATATATTTGTTTTATATCTCTTCTCTGAATTTTTCTTTCTGTTTAGAAAGTGATAATATACAAAGAGAAATACTTAAACATTTTCTCTCATCTCTTTGCTTCTCCTTTTGAGCGTAATTTATCTTCAGCTAATTTCCAAGAATAAATAGTCATGTGCTTTTTCTCACAACTAATTTAAATACATTAATATCAAATTTCACATTGGATAAAATAAATTTCTGTACGAATGCAACAATTAAGGAAGATTCTCTTACTTCATTTCTCAAATTCTGCTCAAAACTGTTATACTTAAAAAATAGAATAGAATAATTTATTTCTGCCTATAAAATAATACAAATACTTGTCGCAGGGAGTTGAACTGAATTCTCACTATTGTGCTTAAAGGACGAATTGTTACAAAGTTTTTTTTTTGTTCCCTTAACTGATGCTAGGTGTTGGAAGCGCAAATTGTCCAGGGAAGCCCAAACTCTCGGCTCCCAGAATCCAAATTTGCGTGAAAAATATCTATCCTGCAAAATATTTCCGACAAAATTGCGGTTTACATCCTCTCTATATGTGCATTTAGCCATTCCAACTTTAAAAACAAAATGTAGCTGTGTTCGAGAATAATTTTGAAATTCGATTAATGATTTACTTCAAAGTTGAATTCAAATAAACACCAACAATTTTATAATGTAATGGCGGCCTGTTTTAAACGGTTAGTGAAAGATGCAAATTTAAATGAAATTTGTCTCCTAGAATTGTAATGATTTTAGTGGTGTGAGTGTTCTTCACCAGATTTTTTTTTTTAGCTGAGTTTTCAAAAAAACATATTTAGCGTCCTGCTGAATAAGAAAAATTAAAATTTTCAGAGAACTTTATGTGCAGTTTTTTAGGGATTCTGGGAAACAGTATCGTTAAGCTACCTCTAAAGTGCCATTTCAATATAGTTTATGGTTCTGCTATCTATATAATATTAATATATATTAGAAACATTACTGTAATCCAAATTTCAAGGAAATCAATCTACCGGAAGTCCGACTTTAAATAGGTTTTTCTACTATTTTGGGAATTTTCTCGAAAACGTCTGTAACGTTGTTAACTGCACAGATAAGGTAACACTTTTATTTGAAACATTTTTCCAAAAAGATTTATTTTAGTTAGTTGTCGGAATTGGTGACGTTAAATTTCAAATGTTGTATGCAGTTAGTTGAATGTTATTGGTCCGTTCTGCTGGACTATAATATTATCACTTTTCTATCTGTTTGCCAAAAATGTTACAGATTTTCAAATGATGAATGTAATTGTCGACTTATACATTTTCCCAGTGAAAATGTTCCGACTAAATTTTCTTATAAACTTGTGGCGGCTCTCCTACGACCCACCCCTAAGTACTTACAGTCTTTACATATCCATGATTTCATATACATAATTCAAGCTGTGATGAGGAAATTAAATAACTTGAAAGCTCTACAGTGAATAAAGCCATAACCTGGATAATATGTTTTGGAATTTTCTTGTTTTCATATCAATTTAAATTTACAATTCTCCCACCGTGGGAAATAAGTTTTTCTCTTAGAAATATATACCTATGTATATTTTTTAAATATAATTTTAACTTGAAATAAAATAGAAATATATTATTTGATAGTTGAATAAAAGCCAGCAATAGGATTGTTATGTACGCAGTAGTAGCTTCAACTATGGCCCTCTAATCTGGCCGGCTATTGTTATCCAATTGGTGTAATTTATCGTATACACGGTCCTTTATTGGCTGTACTAATAATGTTCCTCAACAATACCATAGTATATTGGGTAAAAAGCCAATCTCTGAGAGTTAAACGTTTCCGTAGAATGTTTTTTCGTAAATCTAATGTGAAAGATTCACACGACTTTCCCTTACCGCATTTTCAATTCTAATTACAAATTTTCAAACTCGGAATTTTTAAAAATGTGGGTGGGTACGCACGCAATTGTGAGTGTAACAGAAACATTACGTTGAAGTGAACTCTCTACACGAACTTGGTGAATTTGCTCTGACGATGGATGAAAATCCGAAACCGGTCAGGAACCAAAACAATACGAATGCTACGACGGATAAAATACTAGTTGGAATTTTTACTATGCATTTAGTTGAACTTAGTATTACATGCAAATATATGAAGGTAGTTGGGATAATGGTTGTTATTAGGAGAATATGGAACACTCTCTAAACGGTGGAAACTTATTTTTCGAAAAAATTGACACTTTCGCAAATATTTACAGCAGTGAGAGAATAAACAACAAATATAATGGGAATTCTGAGAAAACATTCACTCGACTTTCCCTAACGGCAATTTACCAAGTTATAGTTTACTAATTCTGTTCCAACATATAATTCTTACCAACTTACCAAATGTATAGTTGTCTTCAAGATGCATGAATGGCAGAATCTAAGCTTTATAAAAACTACATCTTTGAGGAACTCCTAACCTTACTGCTCCCCTAAAACCTTCAAATGTATTTACTCTGAAAACTAATATAAACAAAAGTGATAGGTCTCGGTATTTACAATCTATATAACTTTAATGAAATTTGTGGAAGAAAGTCGAAAAAACTGTTCAGTAACGTAGCACTTCCGGGGAACCAATTTTCTTCAGCTCACACTTCGGCAACACACTTTATGTGTGTGTAGTTAATATTCCAAGTTTAAAGAAAAATCACTGGAGGCGTTTTCGAGAAAAGTGCCGAAAACTGGAAAAACAATCCATTCAGTAAAGTATCACTTCCGATTGGCCACCTTTGATGAAAAACATTATTACATGAAAACCATATTTGCGTATAGATGGTGTACCAGTTTAAAGAAAATCGTTGGAGCCGTTTTTGAGAAAATCACGTTAAACTGAAGTAAACCATTCAGTAAGGTCGCATTTTCGGTTGATGGATTTTGTCTCAAATTTTCGTGCCTAATGCGGTGGTAGTACTCAAACGGAATACCAATTTTGAGCTTTCTGCGACCTTTCGTTTTTGAGATATTCTGTCAAAACTCACTCACATACACATACATATATAAATACAGACCATTCCCTAAAAACATTTTTTTCGTAATCAGGGGACCCGAAAACATGTATTTTCGGTGAAAACTCAATTTTCGAAAATCTGGCACGATCGCATTACTTCCTCTTACCAGCCAGTAAGAAGTTAAAAAAAAGCGCAAAAATGTACTTTTGTTTGACGAATTTTGACCGGATGTTTATCTAAAGAATATATTTAGCTTGAAGTTCCGGTGATTTTTCGTTTTTGAGGTGTTTCAAACACAATTTCGCAACAGTCCTCTTATAGTAATTTAAGAGAAAGGAAGGATTTTTTGAACAAACGATCTGTGTGTTTGTGTAATTATGAAGCGAAAAATCGCCATCTTTTTTTTATACTCCATTTTGAGATAAACAAAAGGTGATCTGACTCGGAATTTTTCGATTAAAATCTCTCAACCGTTAGAGAATAAACAATTTATTGAATTGTTTTGCTTTCAGTTTGTCTCAGTTTTCCGTAACGGGATCCTAAATGATTTTTCTTTTAATCTTATTACACATAGCACATATTTAGGTATGGAACTTTTATTTGAAATATTACCCCGTGGAAATTGATTTTACTTTAGTTGTGGGTAGTTGTGAAATTAGGCTGGCCTCCATAAGTGGCATATAATGGCGCAATATGGTTGCGCGGTGGCACCAATTATTTATAATTTACTTCTTTTTTTTTAATACTGAAAGGGAAGTAAATTTGTCGTAATACTACATTTAAGCGCATTGTTTACTCGCCTAATGCTATAGGAGGAAATATTGTGGTCTTGACAAATTTTCGAACTGGAGTTTGAGGTCCCCTAAGTCCGAAAAAGTGGTTTTTAGAAAATGGTCCTTTGTATGTATATGTGTACATGTATGTGATCAGCATAGCACAAAAATAAAAATTGCAGAAAGTTCATATTTGACATGTCACTTGGGTATCACCATGGGATCTGACAGCAAGTTATTTATCAAAATTCTCAACCGGAACCTGCAATATTACTGAATTTCATTTGTTTGTATCACCATGGGATCTGACAGCAAGTTATTCATCAAAATTCTCAACCAGAACTACCACTTTACTGAATTTCATTTGTTTGAATCACCATGGGGATCTGACAGCAAGTTATTGATCCAAATTCCTCACCCTGAATGGATTTTTCATTTTTTTGCGATTTTCTAGAAAACGGCTTCAACAATTTTTTTAAAATTAAGTATGTGAACTACACTTATAAAGAGCTACAATTTTATTTGAAACATTTCTCCTGGTAAAGTCGTATTTGTGGCTTTTTGTGGAGGTGTGGGGTTAGCACTATCTTATAAAGTGCTATTTCAGTTTATTATACAATTTTGCCATCTAATTTAAATTAATTACAAGGAAATATGTTCCTGAAATTTCAGTTTGAAGCAAATCGGTTTACCGGTACTACGGTTTTTACCGGAACTATTTTTCTCCAATTTTCTGCGATTTCCACGGTCAAACACTGAGGATTTCATTAAATTTGGCGCGCTCTATGTGTACAGGGACCCATCACTATTGTTTGAAACTTTCCCGAGAAGTTCATTTAAAGAAGTTTAGTGGGAGAGAGGCAGGGTAAAGGTTTCCTCAAGAAAGTAATTTTATTTCTTGTAGTTCTCCCATTGCTGTACATTTTAAGATAAGTAAACATTTAGTGTAAATTATAACTTTAGAGAAAGTGTATCAATGATAACCATGTAAATTGCAGCAACAGAAAATCGTGTTCTGATTTTCAGATCGCCTCATACCAGACTTTTTTCATTTTGCATTGACAAATTCATTGACATAACTGAATTCACAGGACTGAACCAATAAGACTACATCTTATTGGTTCAGATCTGTTTATTGGTTTTATTTGTGCATAAATTTTTAAATTTAACAATACTTATACCGCGAATCTGCATAACTTGCGGATGACTAGACAACCAAGTATATGCGAATTTCACCGGTTTTACAAACTATACCTTCTTATCAATAAAACTATACAATCTTACAGATTACATATCATTTGGGAATTTATTGGTCTTAGCACTTCTTTTTGTAATTTTTTGACGGTTTCGGGATTTCAACCATCGTTAGAGTGTGATAATCAAGTTCGTCAAAGAGTTTCTGTCACGCACCACAATCCAAGAAGCATTGGATCTGCTAAATTTTGGAATATGAATTTTCACGTGAAAGACTGTTTTGAAGTCTCGTGACGTCATGTCATTAGATGAGTAATAATTGCAATCAAGAGGAAGTCGTGTGAATGTTTCGCACCAATTTTTTTTTTTTTTTTAAGTTTTAAAGTCTAGACTTTTTTCTAAGTTTTTTTTGCAAGTTTATATGAAAAGTTAGTGTTATTGATCTAGTTTGAAGAGTAAAGGAGTAAAGGGGAGCTTTAGGGAGAAATGTTGTAAAACTTTTCGTACTAAATTCTTTTGAATAAACTATGCCTGCGTATACAGTACTATAAACTTAAAGGCAGAGTGGTTGGGATAAAATAATGGACGGATTAAAATTGAAATTTATGTAGGATTGAGTCAAAATGGAGGGGAGTAGTCCACAAAAAACGTAACGGTTTAAAGAAAAAAAATATAAAAGTTTTCCATCTCTTATTTGTAAGAGCACACCAACTTTTATTTATTTATTTATTTTTTGTTTGAAGTTTTCTTTATTCAAATTCACATCCAGTAAATTGAAAATAGTAAGGAGTTTGTTTGTTTATTGTTACACCTGATTTAATTATAAACTTCTCATTTTTACTTCCTCTTATTGCCGTAACCAAAAATACATTTATCCATGGGGGGCTCTGTGTGTGTGTGTGTGTGTGTGTTTAACAGAATATCTGAAAAACAAACACTCGATGAAAGCTCAGTCGTGGTAGTACCACCGCATCTGCCACGAAAATTTCGGGCAAAATCTATCAAACGGAAGTGCAGCTTTTCTGAATGAATTTTTTTTTTTTTTAGTCTTTTACGATTTTCACGAAAACACACAATAATTTTCTTTTAACTTCGCATACTGTCTACATTCCTATCTTCTTGATTTGTAAACATTTTCAAGGCAAAATTGTTTTTTTTTGAGGAGTTGTTTGAGAAAAGTAGTGTTAAGCTTCCCTGAACAACTACATCAATTCATGGTTCTGCCACTTGTCGACCACTTATTAATTTACAGTAGTAGCATTGCCGAAATTCCGATTTAACGGAAGTGCAACTTAACAGAATAGTTTTTTGGAATTGTATAGAAAGCCACCAGAACAATTTCCTTTATGCTGGGGATGCTCACTGCACGCCTTTCACTTTTATTTTGAAACATTTTTCCACAAAAAAATCGATTTTAAATAGTTTTGTTGAATTGGTGACGTCCAATGTATTGGGCTGTTCATTTGTTATTGGCGCGCTCTGTCTGCTTAGCTTGATACTTGGCCCCCCTCCACTTCTCTATTTATACTAGGACAAATGAGCAAAATTTCTACTTTGAAGAAACCTTATTGCTGTATGTGTAATTGCATTAAAAGCATCAAGAGAAAGTCTGTGAGTATTTCAGAATAGATTTTTCCCCAAAAAATAATTTTAACGGGTTTGGGGCATATTGAGATACTTGGAAAATATTGAGGTCAATCAGACGAAATTTTTTAAATTATTAAATTTTTGGCCCAGACAAAGCCCGAGGTACATTGTTCGTTTGGAGACAGGATTGTCAAAAATAAATGCACAGGTTCCGAAGTTAGCCAGTAACTGGTGTGAAAAACTGTTGCGTATGTGTCCGAAGCGTTTGCCTTGGATTTGTTTTAATAAAATGATTTCACTCGACAGTTATTGTGGAAACATATTGAAATGTAATTGGTGTAGCCAGGTAAAAAAATTTTATTTTTTTTTATATCCAATTGTAGAAGTTGTTGGCCGTTAGAAATGATCTGATGTATCTCTTAGTTGGCTGATCGGCCGGGGGTATCATAATTGAACATGTAATAGAGCACACAAATTCTGTATTTACAAGATAGCCCCTGAAGAAGACAAACAATGTTTGTCGAAACGTCGGGCCATTAATAAAAAACACTTAAAAAAAATTTTTTAGTGTTTTTCTTATGATACCCCCGGCCGATCAGCCAACTAAGAGATACATCAGGTTTTTTTTTTTTAATTTAAGGCTCGTCAACATCTATGGTCACTGGCGCCCGGAGCCTTGTCAGTGCACTGCCGGCCACCGGACAGTGTTCTCTTGTTACAGACAACACTGTCATCACCGGGCAGTGAGCTGTAGAGGCTTCTGGGAAGAAAAAATCTAAGGTCAGCACAGTTGGACTCGAACCCGGGTCCTCCGCATGGGAGTCCAGTATGCTAACTACTTAGCTGTTCCCTTCCCTACAAAAAAAAACTCGCTTCGGCGGTACATATACTAGAAAAAAAATTATTTATGATACCGAGTAGCCTGGATATAGATGAGCAAGATGCTGGTATTGTAAAAACATATAAGAATACAATTTTAACTGATTACAAAAACCGATTATTAGATTTAGATACAAACAAAGCAAATAATTATAATTATAACTGTATATATAAACAAACAAATAATTGGTAAATACACTCAAGCGTATTTTTATTTATACACTTGCTTTATTCAAATTGCAATAAGTGAATTAAGAGTGTCACCTAGTAGGCAGATAAGTATTTATTTTAACAATGTTATAAAATCAATACAGAAGATACATGCCCCTTATGCTTAGAATGCTGTGCAAGCTTGGATCATATATTTTTTGTTTGTCTTTTATGTAACATATTAGAAATAAATATTTAAAACACTTTAAACATACAACTGAAATCATATAAACTAATGGATGTTAAAAACATTCCTTTTTGTAACCAACTGTTTAAGACTTAGATCTTTACTTGACTAAATATTTCTATTTTAAGTAAGTTTAATTTTGATTTATTTGCTAAATTTCACACAAGTAAATACATAATGCAATGTACAGGGCTAAATATAGTGTTTATACCTGCTTCTTTATTTTCTACAATTTGTATTGTTTCTCTTTCTTTTATTATTGTCTTCTCATAGCGAAAGAGGGGGGTGTTCCATCAGTGTAAAAGAATTATTAAGCCAATCTTTGTAATTTTTACAATTGTAAAAAAAACAGCTAATAAAAAAAAATAGAGAGGATAGGCAGGTAGAGATATGCATACTTATCTTGGCAGGTAGAGAAATGCTGATTATGTTATGGTCCACTAGAACTCTGAACTAACTACATATAAAATTTTATATTAACGCCACAGATTGCACACTCCTATCCAAAATAATATATTTTTGGAAAAATATTCCAAATAAAAGTGATACGTATCTATCAATGCAAGCTAGTATTCCAAGTTTAAAGGAAATCATTATAATGGTTTTCGAGAAAATTCCAAGTAACTCAAGAACCTGTTCTGTAAAATCGCAATTCCAGTTAACCGATTTTCTTCCAAAGTGTCTTAAAAGTAGGTGTTTAAGATCCATATAAACCATATATTTTACTGAAGTGGTACTTTACAGGAAAGCATAGCGCTACTGTTCCCCCAGGACCTCCAAATAATCAATTTTCCCTGGAAGATGTTTCAAATCAGATTGATAGGCATATGTGTGAAGATAGTAAGTATGCGAAGTTTAAAGAAAAATCGTTAGGGCCATTTTTGAGATAATCACGAAAAACTAAGAAAAAATTCGGAAGTTGCACTTCCGGTTGTAGGATTTTGCCCGAAATCTTCGCGTCTGATTTGGTGGTAGTACCTAAACGGAATGCCAAGTTTAAGCTTCCTGCGACTTTTCGGTTTTGAGATGTTCTGTTAATACACACACATACATTCGCTAAAAACATATTTTTCGTATTCAGGGGACCCCAAGACATGTATTTTCTGTGAAAACTCAGTTTCAAAAATCTGGCACGATCTCAACACTTCCTCTTACTAGAAAATAGAGTAAAAAGCACAGTTCCCCCACCACGTTTAGGAACTAAACGTCAGTAAAAATTCCAAGTTTGAAGAAAGCATGCCATTTGGAATTGTTGTAATTCCAATTAGGGACAGCGTGGTGAGTACTTCATGACATATTATTTGTTTCTTCGCATCAAGCATCAGACATGCTCTTTCTGACTCTCACACTTTAACTGGATTCCTGTATAATTAATATAATTATTTAGTCAAACTATAGTGTTAATTATTATTTAAATATCATGGTAATATCGTCCGAGAGGTAGCGCTAGCAGCTATGATGGTAAGGTGAAATATTGAATATATGGGGATATAGACGGAGCGGCGTGCGGGACTGTTTTAGTGTCTGCCTCCGGGGGCAGTAGTGATGTAGGTGGACAACAGTCCTGCTGGTTGGAGACATCCAGTGTTGGAATCAGCCTCCCTGGTACTCTCTTGTATTGTGCCGGTATGTGCCGACGGCAATACGCGCGACAAGGGTACCCATGTTTAGCCAGTCCTATGCATTTTAAAACAGGACCACATAGACCTCACTTTACCTGTCGTCCCTTTACCATTTCCCACACTGCTACCTCACTCTATCATACTCATGTCTCTCTCGCAATCTCTCTCTCGCTCTCTCTTTGGTTGGTTCGCTTGGTTGACTCCCTTTCGGTTCGCCTAGCATATACTAGTTCTTGCTCTGGCTAGATAGAAACGCTTGGATAGAGAGAACTCGTTAACAGAGATAGCGTGGAATTATGGTCATAACTTGCAGATAGCCTCCAGAATTAACCTCTTGGGTATATGTTTAAGAGGAAAACTTATTTTATAGTTTATTAAAGAAGTTGTTAATAAGGAAATGTTTGCACACCTTGATATAGCTGTTCCTGTTTCTTACTGTTCTCATGAGAGAAAGTATTGCGATCGAGTCAGTTTATCGAAACCGTATTTCGCCGAAATTATATGTTTCCATGTACTCTGAATACAGAAACAAATGTTTTTAGCAATGGCATATATATAACGACAACAGACACGAAGATTTCGGCAAAATGCGTCAACCGGATTGCGATTTTACTCTTTTTTTTTAGTTGTTCGTGATTTTCTCAAAAATGGCTCCAGCGATTTTCTTTAAACTTGCTTACTATCTATACACATAAATACCTGTTTTATTTCAATCTTCAAAAGTTTTTTTGCTTTCTGTCAGTAAATTTAAATTAAAGTTTGCAGAAGCCTTGTTAGTTTTGACATAAGGCCGTGTAGGTATACAAGTAATAAAATCACCACCACCATTTTGATGACCAATTCAACTAAAAAGTTGTAACGTTGCCATTTTAAAGAAAATTTCCAGATAAATTATGTAAATTAGAGTAAGAGAAAGTAGTGTGAGTGTTTCACACCAATTATTCTTTGTTTTCCCTCCTAAGAAACAATAAGAATCTCAGTTATTAATATTGGACAGTACGCTTAATTTCATTTCTTAATATAATTTAATAACTTTGCACCTTACAAGTATATTTCATTACAAGTCCATTATTCTTTACAAGTCCATGAGTTATTTACAAGTTTATTTGCATAATTTTTTGTTATATATAAATATATGCTTTTTATGTGAAGGGGGGAAATTATTCACTTATTATTTGTGGATGAATAGAAAGTAGTTTCCTCGCCAAAATTTGATCTGGACACCATGACTACCGCCTCGCTCCACTTTGATTGGGTAAAGTGGTACGCTTCAACTTGCAACACCTGCTGTCGAGCGTTCACTTGAATTGAATTCAGTTTCGCTGTGGAAGTGAAAGAGAGCTGGCGGCTATTACCACCTTGCCAGAACTTCGCTTGTCAATAAATTTGATACGCCTCAAAAATTAGGCCTATTTATAAGATGACAATAAGGTAATATTTAAAAAAGGATAAGTCTAGAAACGAAGGTTTATTATATACCCATTGGAACTTGTCAATATTCTGCCTTTTACATCTATTTTTTTCTTTTTTCATTTCTACTTTCCCTTACTCTTAGTTAACGTTCATGTCAAAGTTTCGATTTCTAATTTTCATCGGAAATATATATTTCCTGGTCCTCTGAGCCCGAAAAAATGTTTTTAAGAAAACGGTCGGTGTGAATGTGTGCGTGGTCCGTATGTGTGTATGTATGTGTTGAGCACACAGCTAACACAACGAAAAGTCGCAGAAATACAAACTTGACATTCTGTTCAGGTATCACCATTAGATCCAACAGGAAGTTATCTGTCCAATTCTCCTACTGGGAAAATTACCACTTTACTGGATTTTTTTCACTTTTTTGCGATTTTCTTAAGAATCGCGTCAACGATTTTCTTTAAACATTATATTATATAAACTAAACACAAAGAGCTACAATTTTTATTTATAACATTTTTCTGGGAAAATTCATTTAAGGGCCCTTGGGGGGAGGGGTGGGGTTAGGTTTTGCTCTAATGTACTGTTTCAGTTAATTACACAATGCTATCATCCAAACAATATTAATTATAATTAAATATGTTGCTGAAATTCCGAGTTTGAAGAAAATCGGTTGACCGAAACTGCGTTTTTACCAAACAGTTCTTTTCAGTTTTCTGCTATTTTCTCTAAAACGGCTTCAACCATTTTCTTTCAGCTAATCTCGTGATATAAAGAGCTACAACTTTTTTACTTGCAATATTTCTCCGTGTAAAGTCATTTAAAGGAACTTTTGGAGGAATGGTAGGGTTATGTTTTCCTCTAGTGCATTCTAGTGCAATCTAAGTTGATTATACCATTCTCATGTAAACAGTATTAATTAGAAATAAATAGATTGCCAAAATTCTGATTTCAAGAAAATGATTAAAGCGGAAGTGCATTTTTATTGAACAGTTTTTCAGTTTTCGCGATTTTCTCCATAAAAACACCAACGAATTTCATTAAATTTGATATATGGGTACAGAGATCTATTACTTTTGTTTGAAACGTTGTTCCAAGAATTTCATTTAAAGGGGAGGTTACGCTTTCCTCAAAAAAGTCATTTTATTAATTTTAGATTCTCCCATTGATAAAAAAAAAAACAGTATAATTTGATCAAAACAGTATAATTGCTACGAAACTGAAGACAGTACAAATGTTGAAGACAAACATGAAGTAAAAATTATAAGTTTGAAGAAAACAATTTTGAGAAAGTTTCCAGAGAACCTCAGAACATGTATTTCGGGTGGAACTTGTACACGATCGCAACGCTTCCTGTTTACAGGAGAAAGAGGAAGTAATAGTAACATCAGTCGTATTACTGCATAATCTGCTAACAATAAATTGGTTGATTACATGTCCAAAAACTATTTTCATAGTTGTAAACCATTGCAGATAGCATGTTCTACAAAATCAATACTCCAACAAGTTTCTACAAGTGCGAATTCTCCTCGAATAACTTTGTAAAATTGATATTTATGATCTTACATCAAGTTGCAAATAGTTTAAATTTAGTTGCTGTTACGATTTCAATATTGTAGTGTATTAATCACTATTGCTAAGTAGTGTCAGTTCAAGAGGAGAAATTCATTGAACGAGCAATGTTGATCAAATTTCATCTGATTATTACTGTTACCTTTATATATATATATATATATATCTGGGGGCGGGTGAGAAGGAGAGGGTCGGCGTCAGCCTGTGATCTGTCTGACCACAAAGTTAAATTGGACTGGCGCGAGGGGGCTGCTATCATTACCCCTACCCACTCTCCGCCCGCCATATAGATATCCCGCAGATCGATATCTACAATCGAAATAATGAATATACAAAAAATAAAATGAAGTACATGAATGCATTCAGTTCGTTATTTCTACATTTAGATCGACCCATGTCAGCATGCATGTATATACGTATATACTGAATACTGTCATTTTGTATGTATGTAGAAATAAAAACAAATTTTAATACTAATTGTTCCCAGATGTTTTTTAAAAATATATTCCACTTAAGAATCTGATTGTTTCATTAAATACTTATTTAAAAAGGAGTTTCGGTTTATTTCCTTACATAGATATGAGAGAGAGTGAGAGAGTTATATATAACTTTCTCTTAAGGCAAGAGAAACAATATTTTTAGCGAAGTTTGTACGTGGACCTGTGAGTTCCAACTATCACACCTTCTAACGCTAATGTTTCCATCAAAATGTATGAAACGGAAGTGCATCTTTATTGATATATTTTTTCTTTTAAGTACTCCTGGGAAGAGGAAGTATTGCGACCGAGCCAGATTTTCGATCTTGAATTTTCTCGGAAAAACATTATATGGGCTCCCCTGATGCGGAAAAATGTTTTTAGCGAATGGTCTGTTTATATATATATATATATATATTTGTGTGTGTATGTATGTGTGTGTTAACAGTATATCTCAAATTCGAAAAGTTGTATTCCGTTTAGAAACCATCGCAACAGACGCGAAGATGTTTCACAAAATCCATGAATCGGAAGTGAGATTTTCCTGATTTTTTTCTTTCAGTTTTTCGTGATTCTCTCGCAAACGGTTCCTATGATTTTCTTTAAACTTAATACACTATCTACACACATGTATCCCCATCACTTTTATTTAAAACATTTTCCAGGGAAAATTGATTTCTGGGGTTTTGGGGGAACATTAGCGTTATGTCTTCCTCTAAAATACCACTTCAGTATAATTTCTGGTTATACCACCGACATAATATTAATACACATTAGAAGAATGGATAGAATTCTTCTAACGGACGGTTCATTGAACCGGCATCCGACTCCAACAGATCGTAATTATAATCTTAATGATCATAATGACTGTTAATTTCAATCATTGAAATTATTATTATACATAAATCTAGATTTATAAACATATGTCCAATATATTATAAAGATGATTTCATCATCGACGATTCAACTACATGATAGGCGCTCTCATTAATTTTAATATCCTAAATATATTAGCGCAATTAATTGACCATTTTATTACCTTTTTTTTATATCCATAATGGCTAATTTATATGATATTAATATTAGTGGGGTAGTAACTTTTATTTATTTTCTTACTATCCTAATGGTTTTTTTTAACTCACCAGTATGTCAACTTAACAGCTGTTTGTTTAGACCACTTAAAGATGTAGTAAACTTCATCAATTAGTAATTATAGAAGCCTTCTAAGTTTATGTCTTGCTTTATACTTCACACTCTGCTTCTACATAATTTCATTAATTTTTATGTAATTAACTGATTGTGTCATAATAGTATTATCTGGAATAATATCAATTGAAACCGACAGACAATTTATATGAACCAAGTAGGAGAATGAGTTTTCTATCCTTTGCTTATGTTGTTTGTCCAACATTTATTCCATGTTTACTTTCACTTAATCTAGTAAGAGGAAGTGTTAGTGTGTGTGTGTGTGTGTGTGTAAGAGTTCGTGCCAGATTTCCGAAATTGAGTTCTCACCGGAAATACATGTTTTGGACCCCCCTCAATATGAAAAAATGTTTTTAGCGAATGGTCTATATATAGTTCATGTCAAATTTCTCCGATTACCGGAAATACATGCTTTGTGGTCTCCTCTGTATGCAAAATAGGTTTTTACAAATTGGGCTGCATAAGTATGAAAAATCGCTGAAAGTTCTAACTTGAAAAACCGTTTCGGTGTCACCAGGAAATGATCGGTCCCAATCCATCAATCGGAAGACTTTACAGTTTTCTTTTGTTTTTACTAGTTTTCCCGATAACTGCACCAGCCGAGAAGGATGTTCTGGGATGTGGTAGCACATCAAGGAGTTCTGCTGCAGTGCCAATAATTTTAGAATAGTTTCCTCCGGCCGTATGTTATTGCAGGAACTAAATAATTAGTAAAACTGCGAAATTGAAGAAACTTGATCATTTACAAGTGGAAAACCACACAGTGAAGGAAAGTAATGGTGAGATTTTCAAATCAGATTTGATAGCGAATAGTCCGTGTTAAATTTCATTTCTCAGCTAATACCCCATTGGTAAAAAAAGAAAAAGTTGGTTTGAAACACTCACACGACATTCTTTACTCTAATTAATACAATTTAATCAAGAAGTTTTCTTTAAAATTCCAACATTGCAATGTTTAGTAAAACTGGCCATACAAATGGAGGTGGATATATTTTACTTGTATACCTGAGTGGCCGGCCTTATGTCAAAACAAACAAAGATTGTGCAAATTTAAATGTAAATTAAGTGGCAAAAACCTTCAATATCCCCCCCTCTCCCAAGACCAAGTTTTTCAGAAAAATGTTTCAAATAAATGTAATACGTTTCCTATCTATGCTGCAAGCATTCCACTTTTAAAAAAGTCGTTGCAGTCGTTTTCAATAAATTCCAAAAACTCAAAAACTATTCTACAAAATCCCAATTCAATTTTGGAATTCCATAAATATTCCATTTATGCACTCAGCAGCGCTCTAATGTGTACTAATATTATGTAGGTGGTAAAACCATATATTATAATGAAGTGGTATTTTGGAGGAAAGCATAAACGCTACTGTTCCCCTCAGAACCCCCAAAACTCAATTTTCTCGGAAAAAGAAAAGTGATAGGTATTTTATGTGTGTAGATAATATACGAAGTTTAGATCCGTTTTTATCAGATGTAACAATAACAATAATCTACCCCAAAATGAGAACGTCTCTGGCTCATCTGCTGAGACAGGAGGCAAAAAAAAAACAGAAATACGTTTTTCGAGAAAATCAGCGAAAACTGAAAAAAAAATTCAATCAGGTCGCCTTCCGGTTGATGGATTTTGCTCGGAATCTTCATGTTTGAGGCGGTGGTACCACCTAAAAGAGATACCATGTTTGAGCTTCCTTTGACTTTTCGTTTTTGAATATTTTGTGAAAACACACACACACACACACACAAAAAACCATTCGCTAAAAACATTTTTTCTTATTCAGGACACTTCCAATCATGTATTTACCTGGCGAAAACTCATTTTGAAAGTCAGGCACGATCGCAATACTTCCTCTTACTAGGATTAAGAGGAAGTAAGAAGGAATTCGTGTCCAATTTAAAAATAAAAGTAAATAAAAGAAAACCTTACGAAAATAATACTGTAAATATAAAATTTCAAATTAATATAGCAAATAATACTAGTAACAACAACCAATACAAGTTGGTCACCAATATGGATGTAAAAATATAGATCTTGATAGGAAATCCTGTTTCAAACTTCAATGCTATATTTTCACTATAGGTGGCAGTGTGTGTATGTGTTTTGTGATCTGATCAGGTGCAAACTGTGAAGAGAACGGGTATTTTGGTGCTATGGCACTGTTTTTTTTTTTGTTTTTTTATAGCGTAGCTAACGATTATGGGATGTTTTTTGTGTATATGATCTAACTTCGGGGTTTAACCAGTGATGCGACGACAACTATACCTGAACAGTAGGGATGTAGTGTTAATGTGTTGTTATGTATGTATGTGTGTGTGTGGAGTTATACTATGTTGCTATACTCGATATGTGATTGGAGCAACTCTCTCGGATTTTGTCCACCTTTTTTTTTACTTGTTCCCTTTTATACGAGTATAATGTAGAGTATTGGTCACATTTTACACACATGGAATACGCTAACAATGGTCCGCTGCATATACAACAGACCGCTCGTGATAATGGAACTCCTAACAAAACGCTACACACTATACTATATAGACCAATATCCTATTGTATTCTACACTCTCTCAGGCGACTACAGCTCTATTGCAGCAACTTGAACAACTAAAATAACCTAAAGTGAAAATCTGGCCTGAAACACTCACATGAATTTTCTATGATTGCAAAATGTTAATGCAATTGTAATTGGCATTTTATTTTCTTCTAATCTAGAATTTTTATTCGAGGTTTTTAACATAAGTGTATTAATGATGGTGATAGTACTTGAATGTGATTACATTGTAGTCCAGAAGACTCCTGACCAAAACACAGGAAAATAACGTTTGAAATGTAACGTCAGTGATTTCTCCAGGACCTCAGCAAAAATCAATTGATCCGGAAAAAAGTTTCAATTTAAAGCGACAAGGCTTAAATTTGTATTTGTAGAATTCCAGGATTTAAGTAAATCGTTTTAGCAATATTCGAAAAATTCAAAACAAAAAGATTAGAACGAAAAATTTCTAATATAAGTGTAATAAGTTCAGATTTCAGTAAAAAAAATTTAAAAATAAGTTATACTTCCTCTGAAGATCACATGTATAATGTCGAAACGTCAGGAAAGGAAACAAAACTAAATTGTATTCTTCAAATAAATAACTAAAGGCTGTAAACTGGTTCATCTCTTTCAACACTACTAATCAAAATTCAACATTAGTAGATACAGACAATAACTACACATATCCTTTCTTTAAATTCGCACTTCAGATTAACATATTTTTTTCAGGCTCCCATCCCTAGCAAAACATTTATCAGATCATAATATTATTTGGTAGAAATGTACACTACAAAAATGTTGCTCTGTGAAGGAAAGTTTCCTCCCTTGAGCGGAAGGAATGCTATTGGGTGTCTTCCTCTATTTGAAGCAAGCCTTCGATTAGGTGTGGCACTCTGGGTTGCTCTGGAAGCTATTGGATGTCCTTCCCTTTAGATTTTACCTCATCCTCAAATTGAACCCTTCCGACCGTTTCTTTCAGATATGGTAGCATCCTCTCTACCTCTTTTATGTCGTGCAGGGACGACATAGTGTCCTCTGGGGGAGCATTTTAGGACAACTGCTATATACAGTATACACTGCAGATATCCTAACAGATCCCGAAACTAACCTCTCCACCTATTCAAATGATAATGCCATGCGAAGTTGAAAGAAAATTATTTTAGTTCTTTTCGAGACAATCGCAGGAAAAAAGCATTCAGTTGCCATTGTTGCGGTTGATCATTTTTGATCGAAATCTTACTGGCAGCTACCATGTTCGTACCTAAATAGAATATCAAGTTTCAGCTTCGTGTGATTTTTCGTTGTTGATATTTAGTTCACACACACACACACAAACACACTATTATTATAGAAAAATATATTTTCTTTCGTACTCAGAGTATCTCAAAGTGTATAAACATAATTTTGGAAAATTTGACACGCTTCAATATTTCCTCTTATATTAATCAAGGAAATTAAGAATTTGTGATTTCAGCAGCCATCTTTCAATCTCGCCAAGGTTGAATTTTACTTAACATTCATTGTACGATAATGAGTTTTCATTATCGTAGAATGAATGCTAAGTAAAATTTCGTGTTTAATTAAATAATAATGGAAATAAGTAATTAATAAATTTTTTGTTTTAATCGCAAAAGTTGTTTACCTTTTTTTTTGATAAAACTTAACAGGTAAATACAAAGGAAAAAATCTATAATGTGCGTGTAAAATTCCATTTGTTTTTCTCCGAAACTATTAGTATCCATTTAAATTTCATATTCCTGAAGGACACAATTATGTAAACAAGTTCTGTATAGCTAATCAATAAGATAAGAGCATTGATTGCATAAAAAGTAATAACTTTCTTAACGTTTTGGTGGTGATGGGGGGGAGGGCACAAAGATTAATTTCATTCAATTTCCTCCTCCAATCGCCCTTGGAAGTCTGTAAACATTTTTATTAAGAATTTTGTACCAGCAATCTTTCTATTTTTGCTTCTCCAATCACACCATCATTTCCCAGCTGGTTTCCCTCCTCCCCTAGTGGAGAAATGGACTAGACCAGTGATCGGCAACGCCGTAAATAGTTCAGATGACCCATCATATGTTCTTCTTAAAGTTTAAACGTTTTTTAACTGAAATATAATATAAATCACAAAATAATACTAGTCGGATTGATTGGTGCACACTCCCTTGTTTGTGTATTTAAACTTGTTAGACAAATTGCCTAAACAGCCTAGGTTGAGTAATTATTGAATGAGGTTATTAGGTTATTAATTAGTGTTTGCTGTCTTACATTTATGCCACATGCAAGTCTGCGTTATCACACTCTTTATCATATTTATGTAGACATGCTGAAGCCGATCCATAAATGAAGCAAGCTATCGCGGAAAAAAAATCTGTTGAAATAATTTTTTTAGGAATTATTTGTCTGTACTTGGTATAACAATGTATGTACAATAACATAAGCAGTAATTGTTTTCAATCATATTAGTTACGTCAAAATAATTCAAAATCTTGCGTTCGTAGAGAAATTTCCAATTTTCAACCAACTTTGGACTCTATGCGCATAAAACCAAACAGCAAAATGGAAGTCATTGATTGAATTTTTTCAATTATATTTTGCATAATATTTAAAAAAAAAAAAAAAAAACCTGGTGTGGAACACTCACCCGACTTCTCTTATACATCACATCTACACAGTTGTAAGTGGCAAATTTTCTTCAGAGTTATAATCCTTACTGCATGTTTGGTGTCTTCATTATTATATCAATAGGAGAATCTAATCATAATAAAACCACTTTTTGCGAGGAATGCAAAACCTTCCCCCTCTCCCAAATACCCTTAAATGAAGTTCTTGGAAAAAAGTTTCCGTTAGGAGTGGTAGGTCCCTAAATGTATAATTAATGAAACAAATTTAATGATATTCATCGGTAGTTTTTGTCGTTTGAAGAAAATCGCAGAAAAATCAAAATCTGTTCAGTAAAAACTTCCGGTCAACCGATTTTTCAAATCGGAATTTCCGCAACATATTTAATGCTAATTAATATTATTTAACTGAAGGAATCGTTTATTAACTAAAATAGTACTCTAGTGAAAAATGTATCCCCACCCTTTCCTCAAAGGGAAAATCGTATAAACTGAAAAATCCATTCGGTAAAGTGGTACTTGCGGTTGGGAAATTGTGACAGCTGCTAACTTGCTGTCCGATTCCATAGTGAAGTAGAATATCAAAACACAAACACACACCATTTTCTAAACTCTACTTTTTCGGACCTCGAAACGTGTATTTCCAGTGAAAACTCGGTATCGAAAATATGACCCGATCGCAATACTTTCTCTTTGCAGGAGTAAGAGAAAGTACAAATAGTTCCAACTACCAATAATATTGAAAATTTCAAGAATCAGATAAAAAAGTAAAAAAATCGATAAAATCTGGAAATTCTGACTTCTTATCAATGATTTTATTTTAATAATATTGGTCCTATTTGCTCCCCCTCAATTTGTAGCACTTATAATTATATAATTATGTGGTCCCTCTCTGATGAATTAGTTACCTGGCACAGGAACCCCTGTAATGTGTTTAACACTAAATACACTATGTTACATTTCATTTAAATTATGTAGTAAAATTGGATATTTATTTAAGTATTTATTTTCTCTTTTTGAGGGAAATTGGTCCTCGAATGCAATACCATGTTTTGTTCGATTTGTAAAATTTGATCCTGAGTAAAATAAGGTTACCTAAATCTGGGATGGCCGTTTCTGCATTTGTCCCCAAAATTGTGTATGTTTGATGAGTATAGCCACTTAGGCTCAGTAAAACCACTGGGTCTCTCTCCTTAGTCTATCCAGTTAAACGCAGATCTCAGTTCTAGCTACATATTTCTACACTTTGTAAAAGACTAAACGCAAGGAATTAGATCTTCTAGACTCCAGTAAATTAAGACATAAAGCCAGTATATTTGACTATATAACCAACCATTCATTTATATATCTGTCATGATCATTCTATAAAGCTTCTATTTATTTTTTAAATTAATTCTTTAATCGGTTTATTTATTTATTTATTTTTAATGAATCCAAGATTTTTAAAATTCAAGAATGAAGAGATTTATATTTTCCTTGATGGTCTACTTCATTGATATCCTCATAAAGTTGCTGATTTTGCATTTTGCTAGATGACCATCTCACAATGCTTATAAAGATCTCGTAGTATTGGATGAACGATCGGTGACATATAATAGAACACACTATCACAAGAAAGCTCTTTTTCTTTGTTTTCAATTTAATTGCACACCAGGTACACATAGCAAATAGCTCTCACATTTCTTGGTATTAGTCATTATTTTTCTTTACCCAATTATGTTTTTGTTTATTGAAATATACATCTATAACAGATTATTGTAAGGGTAGCAAGTGCCATGATTTGGGGGAATGCATAACGGGATTGGAGGATTGGAGAAGCCACCCAGTTATACTAGTGTTAATTTGTCTCTAGGCTGTTTTCCCCTTTAGCTGTCTTGACTTTAATAGAGAAGATTTAGCTGGGAGATTGTTGTGGGGATGGACACGTTGAGTTAATGGATTGGGATGAGATTCAATGAAGAGGGAAATCGAAACAAAAATCGAAATAAGTTGGATACTCCGGGCACACACTACCTCATCATACACTCTCAGTCATACCTACACATTGCTATCCTTATAGAGACGATTACATTCTATTTACAAACCTACAGACAAACTGACAAAAATAGATATTCTAGATATCAATAGTATTTTGATTTATACCTGTGTCTCTGAGATTTCATAAACCTGTATGTTATAGACGAATGTTTAGAGTATTTACAATGTAATGAAGCACAAATGAAACTTTAAAAAAGCTTGGCTTTCCCTATCTATCGTACTATAGAAAACACCTGCTTTATGTTAACATCATAATAATTGATTTAGTACTAAATTTAATTACTATATTTTATATTATACTGAATTCAATATTGATTTCAATTATCATCATAAACATAACTTATATATTTATGTTTATATGTATATAAACATCGTCAATTTATGTAAATTCAATGCTAGGAGTTGGGAAATCCAGATTCAACCTCCCTCTCTGGCCAATTAATCTGTTTATAGTTAATTTGTGTAACAGTTAATTAATCTAGTAAACTAAGTGGCAATGGTATCATAATATGTGCATTGATACTAGATTATGTGCCAGTACACCTGTAGTACAATACATTTGCTTCACATCAGTGTGTCAGAAACGGCTACTTGGGTATACTAACACCAAAGATACATTTACTTACCTATGTTGTGCTGGCACATCAACTCTGAGAATTATACAGTGTTCTTAGTATTATTACTTTATATTCATACATAGATAATATATAATTTATACATAATTTTCACTATAATATTATAATGTTTATGTATTTAAACGTATTGCTTTATTATACAGTTTTAACATCAATACGATTTACTATTATTTGCTATTATAACCTGCATCATATACAGATAGATATTATAGGTCAGATTGTCATAAAACTACTTGCAAAGAGTTTTTTAGGCGGAGCAAATTAACCTCACAATCATCAGTGTGTTATTCCATATTAAACTACCTATTGTCAGGTAATTGCATCATGTCTGTTTAAAACTAGTATAATTCAAAATTAACATAAAACTACCGAATTTATAAAAAAAAAAAAAATCATGTGAAACACTCCCCCCACTCCCAGAACCCCCCTAAATTGTTGCATATAAAATTGAAAGATCCTCATATATCTAGTGTATATACTCGTACAATGTTTAAAGAAAATCGTTTGATCTGTTTTCCTGAAAGTAGCAAAATAAAGGAAAAATTCATTCACTAACTTGGTATTTCAGATCAAAATCTTATTGCCACGTCAAACTTTAAATTTCCGATTCAAACTCAATTTAGAAAATTTGACATGATTCCAAGGTTTCTTCGCTTGATCGCCCTTTTTTGTTAAGATGCAAGTTACCAGCATGTAAAACGGAAAACTCGGAAATTATTTAGGAATAACAGTATATTTTTTTTTATAAATTCAGTATTAAAAGTATGAAGATATTTTATTTTTGCAATTGATTTTTATTTGAATATTTTTCAAAGAAATTTTAAAGTACGGTTCCAGTTGCACCCACATCCGGATTTAGTATTTATAGGCTAATCAATATATTTGAATATTTACTGGCGTGCAAATTATAGCATATATGGCTATGTCCTGAGAAAGTCGATAGAAATATGATGCTTAAACATAGACCAATCTTTGTAATACTAATAAGCCTAGAATCGGTTGATTACAATGCTATCGATAATTTATATTCCTTAAGTATTAAAAAAGGCTAAGCTTCAAAAAAAAAGAAAACAGTCGGAGACAATAAGTGAAGCATATTTTTTTTTTTAATTTCTTCCATTTCCCTTTTATATTGTTCAGAAAAAAATAAGTAAATTATGATAGAAACTAAGATAAAGCAAAAGTTTTTCCGGAGAAGAAAAGTAATATAAAAATGTTGTGGGGAATGGAGCTAAGGAAAAGGAAAATATTGAAGTGAAAACGTTCCATTGTGGTAGGGGCTATTCGTTGCGGTTTTTTTATTTGCAGGTGGATCCTCTCTACTAAGTTCGTGCGTAGTCTTTCTTATATCACGTGGAACTGTCTGTGTCCGCTGACTGGCATTATGATGTGCCAGGAGAGGGTAGACTCACCAAGCTGGTTGGTTCTTACTACTGCTGTTGTAGTACTAAGGTATCGGCCTTCCGGCAGATGTGTTTGAGTGTTTGTGTTTGTGTTCAAGTGGGAGGACAAAAAAGACGGAGAAGAAAAGAGAAACTTTATGCTAATTCAGAAGACTGAAAGCACTGAAGACTAAGACGTTGCCAAACAGTAGTTTGATTTAAAAGAAAAGAAGTGGTCCGAATAAGGTGTAATCTCTTTCTCTGTTGTTCACCACTCTCTCTCTCCCTCTCTCTCCAGATCAGTCCGACCACTCATTCAAGCGCCCCTTCTCTTTCTAACAAAAGTCATTCAAAAGTATATTTCATATTTCTTTATTCTTAGTACTGTAATACAATTCTCCAACAGCCACTCTTAAAGTATAAAATCAGAAATGAATTTATCTACATTTCTTTTTTATATTCACCGTTTTCTATCAATAAATTTCATGATGATTTTTTCTTCATCGCTTTCCAATTCACATGGTCCAAATAAACTTAATATTGGGGCAAATTTTCGAAAAGCACCTTCTAGTCCATCTTTTACCTTCTTACTCAAACACAACAAATTGACATTACGCCATCCATCATCAGGGTTGAGGACATAGAGTTGTAGGTATCATCGCTGTTTCTCTCTTGGTTCGGAAGCAATACAACCCAACAGCCTTCCTAGATAACTCCTGGTTTTACCATCCGGCACTTAATGGGAATTCAAGTGCATCATTCTCTGCCATTTACCAACTTATCTTTAAATCATATTTCACCGATCGCTATTTCCTGATTGTGCAAGAACACTTCATAATCTCCATCTGCGTCCCGCAGGGGAGCATAATTGCTTATCATTAATGTAACTGACGATTTCCTACTACATCTGAATGATACGTTTATCCTTTCTCCTTATAATGAACCTGCATTGCTGCATGCTGCATTGCATGGCTGCAAGTCATCTTCGCCCACTTTAATATCCTCTGAATTCTGGCTTTGATAATGGGGAATCAAGGGCAACCAACACAAATCTGATCACATGGTCTTTATCTTAAGGCCTTCCAGTCATAACCAATTCCCTGTTGGATGTTCGTTGAGGAGGTGTTTAGTCAAATCCGCTGCGACTTGAAGAATCTATTGTGGCTCTCTCAGGAGTTGGTGGGTGGTCATAGAATGTAGTGGTTTGTGTAGTGTTATAGTTTACTTGTTAGTGGTAATGAGATTGAATGCGGGTTCGTTGCACACATAAGCTACTCTGCAGAACCTTAGGGTATTTTGCGAAAGTTAGAGATGTCAGTGTAAGAGTTGTTCGAGGCGTTAGGCGGGTGGGGGCGCCAAAATCCCTGAAGAAGTGGTTAATCCACTTCTCCTTACGAGATATTCTCAACAAGCTCCTTAATGGACGTGATGGACTAAATCGTACAGAATTTCTAAACACATAAACATTGCGGCACTCAAATCTCTATAGTCTAAACTCTGCACACAATAGTCAGCGCTCTCCTTTAGTGAGTCTGCAGCCTTGGTATCTGCTCATTGATTTTAAAAATTAACTTGGTCTCCACCCTAACTCAAGTTTCCTTCTCTTCAAATTATCCTCGCATTCAAATCCTCCAAAACCAAATCCTATCAACTTCCACTCTTATCTAGACGTCTCACACCCATCAAGACGTCTGAGGCGTCGAGAGTCAAGCTCGAAAGTCAAGGGATAGGTCTATCCCTTTTACTTGTTACATATGCCGTATTTTCTCTTCCTAGGAGCCTCTACAACTCATTGTCCGGTGATGGGCAGCGTTGTCTGTAGCTGGAGAACCCCTTGGAGGCTGGCTGTGCATTGGAGAAGGCTCCGGGGGCACAATAGATCTTTCAGGTCGCAGTGCAATAATCCCCTACAACAATCTACATATGTCGTAAAAAACATAAATAAAATAATTAAAAAATCCACAATAAATAATTATATCAAGAACGAAATAAGTACTTAGGCAGAGAATCAGCGACAAAGCGACAGACTGATTGACAGATTTTGATGAATACTTTGTACTACTTCCTAACGGACTATGTCCTGCAGAATATTTTTTGTAGAATTGCTGTTTATTTAGTCTTTGTGCTATTTATATATCAGATGAGTTCCCCTTTCTTTCTCATGAGCTAAGGAGGAGAAGAGTTTAACGTTGCTAGTAATTGTAAATACCGGATTCCCGCCACGTAGTTAAGGGAGGTTGTGTCCTGTCATAATTAGAATCGTGAGAAGTACAGTTAAGAGAGATTGTCCTGGGAATGTTTGACGCAACATTTTTTTGTATAATACGCATTACCAGAGATTTGTATGTTGGTCTCTAAATCATATTGATCTCTAATGCGTGCTCTAAATACCCGCCTTGTAACAGAATTTACCGGGACCATGTACTAATCAGTTAACCTGAATGTCACAAACCTCCAAAGTCTCAACTTTAATTAATTTGATTGAAGTTGCTAAATGATATATGCAGCTAATTAGTTTGTCGATTATAAGTCAAACCAATTGTAATTGACTGATGAATTTTTTTGTTTAATTCAATAAAAATATTTAATTAAAAAATAAAACACAAAAGTAGAATTTATAAATTTAAATTAAATGATGAGGGAAGTATTTTTACATATATTTATATTTCATAAAAGTAAATCCAGGGTCTGTGTACGAACTGCACCCCCAATCCGGAATGGAAAAATTCCGGGTTTTATATATGTAAATCCTATTTAAATAAACCAAAGAATGTCGTATTTGTTTTTAGAAAATTAATGTGATTCGACAATCAAGCTTCTACCCGGTGGTTTACCAAATATTTGTGGTCAACCGGTGTATAACAATTTCCTTATTTCGGACACAAAATGTATTTATATTTACTGAATTAATTTTAGACGTAACTTAATTTAATTCATTCAGTTATGCATAAATAAATTGTCAATCAGGTTTGTTATTCCTTGGTAGTGTAAGTATTGTTGCCATGTCGAATTTCCGAAATTAAGTTTTTCACCGGAAACACCGGAGCCCTTTGAAAAGATTAGTCAACAGACAAAATGCGAATTTACTATTTTTTTTAAATAATTTTTCATTTTTTCACCATATTTTTTATTTCGAAAAAGGCTCCATGAAGTGGCGTGTCAGTGGGGGATGCTTGCTGCATAAATAGAAACGCATCACTTTTATCTGGAACATTTTTCCGAAAAAATTGATTTTAGAGGGGTATGGAGGGAGGTTTGTCCACTTAGTTTAAATTTAAATTGCACAATGTTCTTGGTTTTGTCCCAGAGCGCTCCACATAAGGGCCGTTTCTAAGATATACAAGTAAAATCCCCAACTATCATTTTTATGGTCACCCTATCTAAACATTGTAACGTTGCAATTTTAAAGAAAATTTCTTGATTAGAGTATTAATTAGAGTAAAAGAAAGTGGTGTGAACTTAATTTAATTCGTCAAATTTCGCATGAGATTTTTTTGATTTGAGGTAGTACCATCTCGAAACATGTAATTCCGGGGAAAAATCGAAGTTATGTTACAGGAACCCTGACTAGCCTTTTTAAAAAAGAGTTTTATTAGAAATTACAATACAACAATAATAATGATAACTGCACAATTGATTATATATATGAAATTAGATGTGAACTGTCTGGTGGTGAGCTGAGAACTGCCTGCCTGCTGGTTGGTGGCTGTATTTATATAAAATCGTCTTCCGCTGACTCAGCACTGGTACTTTTCCGAGAGATGTGTCATAACTCCTCCCTCCTTAAGTTTGGAGCTCCTGCGACAACTGGCATGGAAGTCCAGGGTAGATTTGTAGTGGTGTAGGTCTTAGCTGGTCTCCTTCTGTCGATCCTGGTTGAGCCTTCTTTCTGAGGACATAGAAAACATACAGGAGGAGAGACAGTAGTAGAAGTATTGGGAGGATGCTAAGGTAATAGAGGTGTGTCGTGCCACTGGGTACGTCCTCTAGCAGCTCCGGTGGTTCCATCTGTAAATTGATCCTGTGGAGGTCTTCGAAGGATATATTTCTGTTGGTGTGTGAGAATACTTGTGCAGTGATTGTGACGCTCCTTGAGTCTTTGTATATTGGTATTGCTTTGCTGTCCAGTAGAGTCTCACCTTGGTTTAGTTTTATTAGGCTAGTATTAGTTAAGAACATGGTGTCGTTGTGGTGGTCCTTGTTTATTACTATTCTGTTGGTTCTGAAAGTTAGGAAGTGGTCTATGAGGTTGATATACTTAATGAACGGCGCGCTTGACGTGTATATTGTCTTGCATGCTGAGAGGTTGATGTTGGATATGATCTGGCGAATACAGTCGTCCTGGATGATGGTCTTGTTGCGGCAATATATATCACCGTTGATGTCTTCACAGGTGGCTGTAAATAACTCATCTTGGAGGCGTAGGATCAAAGGAGGATGGACATGAATTGTCATAAGGTGGTTGTCTTTTTCTACAGGGTAGGATAAGAGGAAGTACATTTCGAAGGAGGAGGTTTTTAGGGGAACGCTAATGAAGTAGTAGATACTCCAGGTTTTTATTGAGCAGTGTACCCTGCTTAACTGCCAGAGTGCCTCGATGTCTGCTGTTATGAACGTGATATTGTGGGACTTTTGTAATGACTCGAGATCTTTAAGAGAGAAAATACTAGAATGTATGCTGTTTAACCTACAGAATTCTAGAGAGTTTTCCACGTCGTCAATCTTGTTGGCAAGAAGGATCAAGTTAAAGAGAATCGAATTGAATTGTTGATTTAGTTCGACTTGGCTGATTATAGGGTTGGAGAAGAAGGTAGTCATTTTGTCATTGTTAGTCCGTATAATTTGTATGTCGTGATTGAATTCTTCGATTACTTTTTTGTTTATTGCCATCTGGCTTTTTAGGTTGTTTTGGAGGTGAAAACTGTTACGTTCGATCGTGTTTATAATTTTGTCGTACCTTTGCTTGTCGTCACTGTCCATGTTTCCGGTTAACCAGGATATGGCCTTACCTAGGCCGTTAATTAGTCCGCGTTTAGGCCGAGATTTATTAACTGTCAAATGGTCTAGTTTGTTACGAAGATAGTGATAATATTTAAAGAGTGATTTTATCTGTGCTGTCCGGTTGTGCTGGTAGGTAGTGCCAATAATGTGATAAATTTTATCTAATTCCATATCTATTAGTTGTACGTCAGTAACGTGTATAAAAGTATAATATTTATCTATGATGTAAACTGGGTTATGCGTCACTGGCAGAATTCCCGGGCCCTGACTCAGATCTGTTATCTGTAAACTGTCGGCTAAATTCCCCGCCGTCAGCAGTTGCAGTATGCGTATTATTGCCGTTAGTATGTGGGATGCGTGATTCATCGTTCTTATCTGTAACAGGAAGAGTTTGTTGTGTAAATTTTCTAGGTCTTTTTAATAGATTAGGATGTACTTTAAAAGATTTCCTTTGTGTGGTTACTACCTTAGTTTTTCGAGAATAATTTCCTCGTTTGAATTTTGGTTTAGCTTTGCCATATTGTTTGTCGCGTATGTAAATTTCGCCTTCCGGTATTTCTATGTTTTCCCTAGTCTGGTTTAGTCTATTAGTTCGTGTCTCTTTTTCTTTCTCGATAATTTCTTTAATAGCGCGGGATACCAATTCCCTGTCTTCATGGTATTCTTTAACTTTTTGTTCTAAAACCAGGTCTTGTGCGTAAGTGGTGGTTTGTATTCCGAAGGTGATGTCGTTCGGCGTCATTTTGAGGTTAGAAACTATGGAGTTGTTGTAGGCTATAAGTCCTAGTCTGAGGATTTTATTGAGAGTGTAGTCTTTTCCGTGTTTGATTATATTTAGAATTTCAATTAGTGTGGAATGTGCTCGGTTTATTAGTCCGTTGGAGTCTGAATGGTTTGGGGTAGTAAAGTGAATGTCTATGTTATTGTATTTTAGAAAGTTTTCGACTAGTCCATTTTTAAATTCTGTCCCGTTGTCAAATTGAATTGTTTTAGGGCAAGGGAATAAACTTAGATAGTGTTCTAGAGAGTTGACGATTTCGTGGGCAGAGGAGGTTCTAATTGGGTAACCGTATAGTTTTTTGGAGAAACAGTCAATGAGTGTAAATATTTGCTTCCCGTCGTAATGTAGTATGTCTCCTTGTAGTCTCTCGAAAGGTTTGGAAGGAGTGGGGGTGATTTCGTAAACTTGTCTAATTGGTCTGCGTTCGTACTTAACTTCCTTACAGAGGGAACAGTTGTTTATTACTTTTGTTATCTGTTCTAACATTTTTGGCCAGTAGTAGCGTTTAGTTAGGGATCGGTATACTTCGTGTATGCCACGGTGTGCAGTTTTACCAACGTGATAATTCTGAATAGTTTCTTCTTGTTCCGCGGGGTCGGTTATGTCTAGTCTTTTTGTATAGTAGCGTTTAATTTTGACTGTTGGGAACTTGTCTTTTATTATGTCGGACAGGTGGGCAAAGATTTGGTCATATATCTGTTCGTCAATGGAGTCTTCGATAGGAGGGGAACACAGGACGCCGTACGTATGATTTGGTTGTAAGTATTCTAGGCAGTATTGTCTATGTCGTTAGAGTATGGGTACCTGGTGTACCAATTGTAACGAGTTTTATTAAAAGGTCTGTTGATCGGAATTTTCGTCTCGGGGTTGCCTCTAGTTAGAATAATTTCGAATTTTTCCACGTTAATGCAGCGGGTTCTGTCGTCAATTATTTTAATTTGGCTGTTAGAGGATTCTTGAGAGTGTTGGGTTTGTAGGCTTTCGTTATCGTCTCCGGCGTTAATGTTTTCGTTTTCGGCGGTAGTGTTTCCGCTGTCGTCTTCGGCGTTAATGTTAAGGGCTCTGGCTAAGTCTTCTAGGATGTCGTCGCTATTTTCAGGTGAAGGGGCAGAAAGGAATTCAGTTAGGACTTCTTCTGGGTTTGGAGAGGCGGTTTCTAGGGCGTTAAGGTGTTGTTCCTCTGGTGGGTTTCGCGATAGTGCGTCTGCTACTACGTTAGTCTTTCCTTGGACGTACTTAACGTCAAAGTCGAAGTCGGCTAGTTGTAATTTCCAGCGGATAAGTTTAGAGTTTGGTTCTTTTAGATTATGTAGCCACTGTAGAGGTTTGTGTCCGTCTGTATGATAAATTTACGTCCGTATATGTAAGGTCTGAAATGTTTGCACGCCCAAACGATAGCTAATAATTCTTTCTCTATTGTAGAGTAATTCTCTTCTTGTTTGTTTAATGTGCGGGAGGCAAAGGATATGGGGAGGTCTTTTCCGTCAATGTTTGTGATAGGACGGCTCCTATCGCGTAGTTGGAGGCGTCTGTTGTAAGGGTGAAAGGTTTATTGAATTTAGGCAATTGTAGGATAGGGCTGTTCTGTAGGAGGGATTTTAGGGTGTCAACGGCTTGTATGTAACTATCGTCAATTACTATGTCCTTGTCTTTTCTTAGTGAGAGGGTTAGAGGTCTGGCTATCTTGGCGTAGTTCTTAATCATTTTACGGTAGTAGCCAGTAAGTCCGAGAAATTGTTTGATTTGTTTCTGAGTCTTGGGAAGTGGAAATTTAGCGATGGCGTCTAGTTTGGCAGGGTTAGGTTGTCGGAGATGATATGTCCTAGGAAGAGAAGTTCGCGTTTAAAGAATCCGTCTTGTCAAGTTGAATTTTTAGATTGTGTTGTCTGAGTTTGTCAAAGACTGTCTTAAGGTGCTTTATATGTTCGTCCAAACTGTCCGAAAAGATAATAATGTCGTCCATGTATACCAGTACATTGGGGATCCTAGAAAAGAGGGAATTTACGGCTCTTTGGAATGTGGGAGGCGCATTCTTAAGCCCGAAAGGCATGCGCAGGAATTCGTAATGTCCGCTTTCAGTCGAGAATGCTGTCTTGGGCACTGATTCGGGGTCCATTTCGATTTGATGGAACCCTGAAGCTAAGTCGATTGCTGAGAAGTACGTCGCGCGTCCTATTTTGCCGAATAAGTCTTCAATGTTAGGAAGGGGGAATTTGTCCTCGATCGTCTTGTTGTTAAGTTTGCGATAGTCTATAACCATTCTGATTTTCTTTTTACCGGAAGCGTCTGGTTTCTTTGGTACTACCCAGATTGGGCTGTTGTAAGGGGAATTCGAATGCTGTATTATTTTATTTTCTAGTAGTTTGTCCACTTCAACCTGTACGTCTTTCCGATATATTTCCGGGTATCTGTAACCCGTGATATATACGGGGTTTTTGTCAGTCGTTCGAATTTTATGTTTCAGTAAGTCCGTGCAGCTTAGTTTGTCATGCTCTCTTTTGATTATTTGGGGGTAGTCCTTTATTAGTTTTATTACTTTATCTTTTTCCTCTGAGTTCATGTGCTCAGTTCTTATTAATTTCGGAATTTCAATTTTTATTTCTCTTAACCTACGTTCGTCGGACATTTCGGGACAATTGGTCATTACTACGTCCGGTATGCTTAAACTAATTTCCTGCGGTTCGTCGACATCCATAGGTTCAGGGCAAATGGCCAGGACTTCTTTGGATTCAACTTCGCACAAGATTTTATTATTCCTAACACTATAGAGGCCTTCTTTAATTGTGACCTTATCATTTAATTTTATATTCTCGTTAATTAATCCGTTTTTTAACTCTTTATTTTTTATCGGAAGTTCTATAAAATTAACTCCCTGTTCTAATTTTATTTCGTTTAGTTCGTCTTCCGGGATGTCAAGTGTAAATTTTAAGGGGATCGTACCCTGAGGGTAAGAAAGGATATTTTTGTTTAAGTCTATGCTCATGCCAAGTTCTTGCATGGTCTTATGTCCTATTAAAAGGTCATATTTGTCTGAAAAGGGGAATAGGTGAAAAGTATCTTGTATGTTGAGGGTGCAAGATTGTTCTCCCTTCTTTTTACCTGCGGGTGTCGTTATTATGAATGGGTCGTTAGATAGTGTTACGTCAGTCGGGACAACGCTAGGATTTATGTAGTTCTCGGCTGATCCGGTGTCAACGAGCCATTTTCGTCCGTGTCTGTCTTCGAAGTGCGGGAGAGATTTGTCCACTAAATTTAAATTGTATTCGGGGGGCCTTCTTGGCTCCCGTGGCCAATGTCTAAAAAATGATCAAATTTTTCAGTGATTTTTTCAAGAGAATTTTCTAGTCGGGAAATCCTGTCATCGTATGTTTTGTCGGGTTCCGAATAATTTTCCTGCTGACAGTGAGTCAGTTCATGCGGTGAGATGTAATCTTTGAACCTGGGTCTGCCTGCAGTACGCATAGACACAGTGTTTTGCGAGAAGTAACCAGGAGGTAGTCTGGGTCGATTGAAGGGGTGTTCAGGATTGTTTGGGTGATTAGGATGGTAGGATTGTCCGACGTTTGGTCGTTGAGGTTGGGACTGATAACGAGAGGTCTGGGGAGTAGGCTCTATAGGTTTGGGATTATATTCGATTGGTTTGTACTGGTAGCTAGGGGCTTGAGCCATGGGGACGCGTGGTGCGAAGTGTTGTGGGCTTGGTCTGTAAGTGTGTTGTTGTCTGTAAGGTTGTTGGTATTGGTTGTACTGGTTTGGTTTTCGAAATGGTTGGTTGGGTCTTTTAGGACCGTGAGGGGAGCTTAGGGAGGCTATGATGAAGGAACATTTGTTGTAAATAATATTTCGTACTTCGTCCAAGGTGCTAGGATCGAAGATCATAATGTGGTTACTTAGTGTAGGGGGCAGGCATTTATAGATGTGGAAAATTATTTCTTTGTCAACCCTAGTTATTAGTTGTTTCAACGCGTCTGCCGTGAGTCCGTCTAGCTTAAGTCTAATATAAACTAAATTGCGTAATTCCTGGATCCGATTGACGAAGTCAATGGGAGACTCTCTAGCATTCATTTTGGTTTGTAAAATCTCATCCTTAAGTATTTCGTAAGATCTAGAGTCCGCAAAGCTTTCTTTTAGGTACTTTAATAAATTTAATAAATGGTCCACGCTATGTGAAAGAAGTATATTTCTAGCGGGACCTAGCAGTCTACTCTTAACTTTTATAAAAAGGATGTTGTGGTTATAATCTCGTTCAATGATATTTTCTGCGCAGACTGTGGCGAAGGCACTCTCGACAATCTCGCAGAAGAACGCGAGCTCGGAAGGGTTTCCGTCAAAGTAGGGGATGTGGTCATAGTCTTCTTTGGAGATTTTGTAATTTATTTGGGCCATTTCAGGGATAGTTTCTTTGGGGAGTACTAATTTGGAAGGTTTAATGATAGATGAGCTACTTACAACCTTAGTTCGCTGCTGTTGATTCGCCAGCTTGCCTTTCTTCTTGCTTCTGAGGATGGTCCTGGTTCTTGTAGGTGGGGGTGCTGCGAATAAGCCACTGATGTGGAAGCTTCAAGTCTTCTTCGAGACAAATGGTCGCAAGTGAGACAAGTGGTCGCACTAGACTTAAGCCTTCGCAGTCCCTGTTCGCGGGCGCCAGTTATGTTACAGGAACCCTGACTAGCTGTTACGGTGTAACAAAGATTGAATTGTTCGGCCCCTCTAGTTGTATGTTTAAGATATGATTAGTAGTAAGATTAGGTAGTCTGTAGGTAGATTAAGATAGCGTAATTAGTTAAATTAAGTTAGAATAAGTAGTTTATGAGTGTATGGGTATGAATGTGTATGATAGTATAAGTATAGTTTTATTTAGTAATAAGATAATAGGATTAAGGAAAAAGGAAAACTAGAGAAGACTGGAAGAGAGAAGAGGAGGATAGAAAATAGGGGAGGAACTGGAGGAGAAAAAAAGAAGTGGGGAGAAGAGAAGAGTAAGGTTAAGGAGATAACCAGAGAGTAGGTAGCCTAGCCGGCTAGTGAGAAGTAGAGCTGTAGAAAAATAACGAATTTTCCAACGCGAAAGCGGATAAGCAGACTTCCTCGTAATAGCAAACCTGTGAAGGGGATTGAAGAGGAGGAGCAGCACCGGAAAACCAACAGGTGCCTTTGTGTGTGGGAAGGAAAATTAACTAACTGTGTATGTAAACCCTACTAACCAGGCCTGGTATTAAATAATACTCGAAATTTAAAGAAAATTAAAAAGAGTAAATAAAAAAAAAAAGAATTAACAAAACAAAAAAAAGAAAAGGGGGAAAACCTTGTTGGCCCAAATTTTATGGTAAAATTGTACATAGTAAAAGTTATAGCGTTTATTTTATTTCATTTATTGTATTTTAGTTCATTAAGTTTATTTTATTTCATTCCTTATTATTTTTCTTATTTTCCTAGTGTAAATATTATGTTATTTTAATTATATGTATGTGTGAAATTTACTTTGTGTTTGGTTTTTCCCCGTTTGTCGAAAGTTGCTGGTAGGCCGTATAAATCGGCCAATTTTTGATAGCTAATTAAAGGTGTAAGCAGCCAGTTGACAGGCAACACAGTAGCTGAGAGTGGTAAGGCGCTGGCCTCTAGACCCTAAACCACCGGTTCGTATCTGGCCAGTTCTATACTTTTTTTTTATGTGGAAGGAAACTATTTTTTTCTAAGTTTTTTTATTTATTGATTTTTATTAATTTATAATATAACTGGTCATTATTCTTATTTTTATTTTAGAAAACATTTTTCGTATTTTTTTTTATTAACACAATTTTTACGAAGATTACCGTACACATTTTATTTAATTATTTCAGGTGTAATTTAAATTATTTTAAGTATTTTTTTTGGTTTTGTTTTATATATCATGAAAAATAGGTTTCTCTGTTAAGCCGGAAAAAAAAAACAGAGTGGCGTCCTGTAACTTCCCTTCCCACTTTCCCTTTAACCCACATTTTCCTGAACCCCCCCCCATCTCCACTGCAGCTAGCGGCAATTTTGGTGCAGCTCGAAGGTTGAGCTGTAACATTTGACGCCCAGAACGTGGGGCTCGATTATGAAAAATTAATCTTTTCAAATTGTGGGTTGTATAAAGGAAAAAAAAAAAGGAAAAAAATCTAAGAAGAGAATTATAGGAGGCAAAACGAGATTATAGGTAAGGGAAAAGCGGAAGAGAATAAAATAAATAAGGATAAAATACATAAGATAGAAGAGGTAATTGATAATTATTTATTAATATATTTTGATTAATTATAATAAACATGGATGTGGACAGACTGGCAAAGGATGAACTGGAATATGAATTGTTGATTAGAGGTAGAGAAATTTCATCTTCTGTGGAGGATATGCGTAAAAGATTAAGGTTAGTATTAAGAGCTGAGGCACAAGGATTATTAAAACCGATGAATGCTAGCGTAACTACTGATAGGGAACTGAAGGTTTGTTCAGAGAAATTAACTATTCTTAGAGAGAAATTAAGGACAATTTCAGAACAATCATCATCTGGGGACATCAAGAAAATAGAAACTGGACTCCAGCATGTCTCAGGTAGGTTGGGAAGAATAGATCCAAAGGTAGAGAACGAAAAGAAGCAAACGGAAGAACTGGAAGCCTTCTGTACGCAATTGAAGGAAGACCTAGAGTCGAAAATATCTCGAAAGGAAGGACGGCTAGGCCCACGTGTTCACTTTGAGGAAGAATTAGACCCGGAAAAGCCTCCACCGGAAGTATCGGTAGCCACAGGTAGTCAAGTAGGGAAAGAGGTAATACCGAAAACGCTTCAACCGGCGGGAATCGCAATCAAGACCACTGAGACTCAAGCGTTGACACTTACTTCAAGATCGGGAATGAGCCAACTATGGCTGTGCACCAGAAAAGTAGGAGACCTTAGGTTGCAGTTAGCTCATTTTAATGGGGCACGTGATAGCGCCGTGGGCCAACATTTAGATAAATCCCTGGCAGACCTTTTGACGAAATTGGGAGACTTGGAAGTGAGCGATTTATCCCAAGAAAGAACTAGGGCGGAGTGCATGCAGGAGGCGGTAGAGTGCCTAGAATATTTCAATAATAGATGCGAAGAATGGGAGTCCATAAAAAGAGAACAAACGGAGAAGAGCCAGGAATTGGGCGCGAGGAAACCCGGTTTACCGGAAAACCCAACCCCACCAATTAAAAAGTTGCAAATACCATTGAAGGAATGGGGAGTCAAGTTCTCTGGGGATGGACAAGGTCTAAGCGTAAACGCATTTCTAGAGATGGTCGATGACCTGAAAATGGCCCGCAACACCAGTGAGGCTGATCTGTTGGCCTCAGCCTATGACTTGTTTACTGGGAGGGCTCTGATTTGGTACAAGGCCACGAAACGCAAGGTGAGAAGTTGGGGTGAGCTAGTCACTGAGATAAGGGCAGAGTTCGAGCCCCAGGATTACACAGAAAGACTTTGGGATGAAATAAGAGCCAGAACACAAGGTGAAGACGAACCTGTGGGAATCTTCATCAGCGTAATGAGGAACTATTTTCATAGATTACCCGAACTGCCTGCGGAGCCTGAGATGCTAAAGATTATAAAAAGAAACCTCCATCCATACTATTTGGACAGACTAGCACTCCAGGATATTGGGTCGGTTGACAGTTTGCTACACATGGGAAGAAGAATCGAAGAAACCCGCTGGAGAGTAGCAACACATAGGCCACCATCATCTCGGCGAGGACTTCTTGAGCCGGATCTAGCCTACACACCGCTTAGGACCCGCACGAATCCTCCACCTGCAGATCTGAAGGAAGTTAAGGCGTCCCTACCCACCTCATTTACAGCACCAGGAGGGAGGTCGCAGGTTTCAGTAAAACCAGTCACGCCTATAGGAAGATGTTGGCAATGCGGAGAGAAGGGCCACTACTCGAGGGCATGCAAAAACCAGAAGAATTTCTGTGGAAAATGTAAGAAAAGTCAGTGTGAATGTAGAAGAGATCAGGGAAACGGGGAAGGGGGTCGAGAATAAGGGGGCCACGCTCGTTTTATCCCCTCCGGTCCCATAGAAACTCAAGAGAATGGCAGTCTTGGCTCCAAGAGGTTAGGCAGTTTTTCCAACATACCAGGAAGACATTAACTTTAAGGGATACCAAGGACGCCAGACCATACTTGAAGGTAGAGATTTTAGGGATGGATATGGTTGGTTTACTCGATTCAGGGGCCTCAAGGTCTTTAATGAATAAGCATATATGGGCGAAATTAGAAGAGCTGGGAGTGGAACTGATGGAATCAACGATTAACAGAGTTTCTATTGCTGATGGATCTAGCCTGAAGACATTGGGATCAGTCGAATTGCCAGTAAAGTTGGGGCAGAAACTTAAGATTATAAATTTTCTAGTAGTCCCAGATCTTAGCTCTACATTAATACTAGGGGTAGACTTTTGGAAGAGTATGGAGGTCGTCCCAAACATTGTTAAGGGCACTTGGGATTTCGCCGAGGTTGTCAGAGTCGAACCTGAAGTTCCAGCATTAGTAGGCCACCCATTATTGAGCGAGGTGGATTCCCAAAAGTTAAGAGAGCTCATTGAAACCTGGAAAGCCAAAGCAGCAAACACCAAGTTAGGATGCGTTACGCGGGTTGAACATGTCATTGATACAGGCAATGAGCGGCCCATCAAGCAACGCTACTACCCTGTTTCTCCCCACGTACAGCAAATCCTCAATAAGGAATTGGATGAGATGCTCCAACAAGGTATTGTCGTTCGCTCCAAGAGCCCCTGGTCCTCTCCAATCGTACTAGTTAAAAAGCCAGATGGCACATACAGATTTTGTGTGGATTATAGGCAACTAAATGCGGTCACGAAAAGGGATGCGTATCCCCTGCCTTACGTGACACACATTCTGGACCGACTGCGAGATTGCCGATATTTGTCATCAGTGGACATAAAATCGGCATATTGGCAAGTTCCTTTAAGTGAAGAGAGCAAAGAGAAGACAGCCTTCACAGTCCCAGGGCGAGGACTGTTTCACTTCCTGCGCATGCCTTTCGGGCTGCATAACGCTCCAGCCACATGGCAACGCCTCATCGATGACGTCCTGGGCTCTGACTTGGAGCCCCATGTATTTGTCTATTTGGATGATGTGGTAATTACGACCGACACTTTTCAGAAACATCTTGATGTGCTGAATGAAATCTTCAAGCGATTACATCACGCGGGGCTCACTATAAACTGGGACAAAAGTAAATTTTGCAGGGAGGAGCTCAAGTATTTAGGATATGTGGTCAATAAAAATGGCTTACAAGTCGACCCTGAAAAAGTGTCCGCAATTTTAGGTTATCCCGTTCCTAGGACAACGAAGCAAGTTCGGAGGCTATTGGGTCTTGCATCCTGGTATAGAAGGTTTGTTCCGAATTTCTCGGCAGTTGTAGGACCTTTAACAGAGCTCCTTAAGAAGTCTCGGAAGTGGCAATGGGGCGAGGCGCAGCAAAAAGCTCTGGACACCATTAAAGAAAAACTTGTTTCGGCTCCTGTGTTAACTTGTCCGGACTTTAACAAACCATATCTGCTGCAAACGGACGCTTCTTCAACCGGCCTAGGAGCAATTCTCTCTCAGATCACCGATGAAGGAGAGAAAGTGATCGCATATGCAAGCAGAACTCTCACAGCGGCAGAAAGAAAATATTCCACTACGGAACACGAATGCTTGGCTGTACTCTGGGCCATCGAAAAATTCCGCCCGTATTTGGAAGGAATGCCCTTTGAAGTAGTGACTGACCATATGGCCCTTAAGTGGTTGCAGAATTTAAAGGACCCACAAGGGAGACTAGCAAGGTGGGCAGTTAAACTGCAACAATATGCTTTTACCATCAAGCATCGCCCGGGTAAGCAAAATGTGGCTGCGGATGCCCTGTCTAGGGTCAACGAGGAAGTGGTTGTAGCAACAATCCAAGAGACCAGCTCAGACAAGTGGTATCAGAAGATGCTTACTAAAGTGGAGGAAGAAGCTGCAGCATATCCTAACTGGAGAGTAGATGGCGCAAAGCTATTCAAGCGAGTGGTGGATCCGAGGAAGATTGTAGGAGATGAAAATCCTTGGAAGGTAGTAGTTCCGAAGGCGCAGCGACAGAAGCTGTTGGAGCAGTTCCACGACGATCCGCTATCAGGCCATTTGGGATCATTTAAAACATTCCAGAGATTGAAGGTACTTTACTACTGGCCAGGAATGGCCGCGGATGTTGCCCGCTATGTAGCTAAATGCCAAATATGTATGGCCTACAAACCCACTCAAAAACCTCCATCAGGATTAATGGGGAAGCAGAAAGAAGTGAAGCGACCTTGGCAAATTATAACCGTAGACATCATGGGACCGTTTCCCCGGTCGACAAGACAAAATAGATTCCTCCTAGTAGTATGTGATTATTTCACAAAATACACTCAATTGTTCCCAATGAGAGAGGCTACTGCTAGGAAGGTGGCGCAATTAATGGAGGAACAAACATTCCTGAAGTTCGGAGTCCCACAGGTAGTGATCTGTGATAATGGAGTCCAATTTAGAGGAAAGGTCTTTATAGATAAAATGAAGGAATATGGCGTACAAATCTGGTACACCGCATTATACCATCCCCAGGCAAACCCCACGGAACGGACAAACCTACCATCAAGACGATGATGGCATCATATATTAAAGAAAACCACCGACACTGGGACAAGCAGTTAACAAAACTGGAATTTGCCCTCAACACGGCAGTGCATGAGGCGACTGGCTACTCACCCGCGTACCTTAATTATGGAAGAGAACTACCCAGAACCGGCACAGAATTCCAGGAAGAAGCTACAGGGGAACTGATGGCTGACAGACAGGAAAAACTTGAACAGTTGACGAATGTACCTCTTCTGTATAAACAAGTACAGGATAGACTGAATAAGGCTTATGAGAAGGGTCAGAGGTCATATAATTTAAGAAGGAGGCCAGTTGGATACGTACCAGGACAAACAGTGTGGTGTAAAACCCATATACTGTCGGATGCGTCTGCCAACATAGCGAAGAAGTTAGCTCCTCGGTATGCCAGAATGAAGGTAAGAAGGAAAGTATCATCCATAACCTACGAGCTAGAAGATGAAGATACAGGCCGAAGCATGGGCATATGGCATGTCAAGGATCTAAAGGGGGAATCCCACTCCTAGTCCCATCCCTATCCCTGACCCACCAGACCTTCCCCCAGAAAACCCTCTTCTCCTCCGCCGAAGAAAGGGAAGGAGTGTTACGGTGTAACAAAGATTGAATTGTTCGGCCCCTCTAGTTGTATGTTTAAGATATGATTAGTAGTAAGATTAGGTAGTCTGTAGGTAGATTAAGATAGCGTAATTAGTTAAATTAAGTTAGAATAAGTAGTTTATGAGTGTATGGGTATGAATGTGTATGATAGTATAAGTATAGTTTTATTTAGTAATAAGATAATAGGATTAAGGAAAAAGGAAAACTAGAGAAGACTGGAAGAGAGAAGAGGAGGATAGAAAATAGGGGAGGAACTGGAGGAGAAAAAAAGAAGTGGGGAGAAGAGAAGAGTAAGGTTAAGCGAGATAACCAGAGAGTAGGTAGCCTAGCCGGCTAGTGAGAAGTAGAGCTGTAGAAAAAAAACGAATTTTCCAACGCGAAAGCGGATAAGCAGACTTCCTCGTAATAGCAAACCTGTGAAGGGGATTGAAGAGGAGGAGCAGCACAGGAAAACCAACAGGTGCCTTTGTGTGTGGGAAGGAAAATTAACTAACTGTGTATGTAAACCCTACTAACCAGGCCTGGTATTAAATAATACTCGAAATTTAAAGAAAATTAAAAAGAGTAAATAAAAAAAAAAAGAATTAACAAAACAAAAAAAAAAGAAAAGGGGGAAAACCTTGTTGGCCCAAATTTTATGGTAAAATTGTACATAGTAAAAGTTATAGCGTTTATTTTATTTCATTTATTGTATTTTAGTTCATTAAGTTTATTTTATTTCATTCCTTATTATTTTTCTTATTTTCCTAGTGTAAATATTATGTTATTTTAATTATATGTATGTGTGAAATTTACTTTGTGTTTGGTTTTTTCCCGATTGTCGAAAGTTGCTGGTGGGCCGTATAAATCGGCCAATTTTTGATAGCTAATTAAAGGTGTAAGCAGCCAGTTAACAGGCAACACAGTAGCTGAGAGTGGTAAGGCGCTGGCCTCTAGACTCTAAACCACCGGTTCGTATCTGGCCAGATCTATACTTTTTTTATGTGGAAGGAAACTATTTTTTTCTAAGTTTTTTTATTTATTTATTGATTTTTATTAATTTATAATATAACTGGTCATTATTCTTATTTTTATTTTAGAAAACATTTTTCGTATTTTTTTTATTAACACAATTTTTACGAAGATTACCGTACACATTTTATTTGATTATTTCAGGTGTAATTTAAATTATTTTAAGTATTTTTTTTTTGGTTTTGTTTTATATATCATGAAAAATAGGTTTCTCTGTTAAGCCGGAAAAAAAAAACAGAGTGGCGTCCTGTAACTTCCCTTCCCACTTTCCCTTTAACCCACATTTTCCTGAACCCCCCCCCATCTCCACTGCAGCTAGCGGCAATTTTGGTGCAGCTCGAAGGTTGAGCGGTAACACATTTCCCAGGAAAATTGATTTCCGGATGTTACTGGGAAAGCTACAACCTTAATCTTTCCTCTAAAACACAATTTTCAGCATAATATATGGTTCTATCAACATCTATATGAAGGTATACTGAAAGCATTGATAGAATTCCAAATTTGAAAAAATCAATTAAACGAACGTGCTACAATACAGAATTGGTTTTGAGTTTTTCAGAATTTTCTCGAAAAAAGCTTCTAGTTTTCTTTAGCACGTTGACTGCCATGTGTTTGATTATGGATACACACAACACAGTTTCATTGAGCCGTTTGTATCTCATTATTATTACATAGGTATTTGAAGAATTGTATTAAAGAAGCATGTAGAGGAAGCGGTTTAAAATATCAGATTGGTGGTACTAGTGGTGTGGAATTAAACGGCTCCGAGTTTAGCACAAAAAACATGTAAACAAAAACAATGAAATAAATATTTAACAAGTCAGAAAAGTATGATTTTTACACACCAGAGTTCAAACTAGACGAGAGTTGTAATAAATACTTCGCTCACGAGTTAATTAGATTTTTTCTGTAATCGTTATTAAATTGGTTCTTAATAATATGAATTTATATGATGACAAAATATGAAAAGATGCAAATATTGAGAATGTATTTTAATTCAAGTTAAATTCCTCCTCTCATTATAACCCGTTCCTTTTATATAACCTTAAATCCGCTGTATCTGGGATTTGTTTTGATCTGGTTTTCGCGTATTGCCGCTAGATTTCGACCTACATGGAGTTGAATAATGCTGCTTTTACTTTTATCCCAAGACTGCGGAGACAAGTTTGAGAAAAAGAAAAAAATATTGAAAGGCGCTAATGACCACAGCAGTCGATGCGCCAAAAAAAAAAAAAAAAAAAAAAAAAAAAAAAAAAAAAAAAAAAAAATCGACACATTATTCAAAGATGGCAGAAAAAATTTGTACATTCAACAAAAGTGTTTCTTTGTAATAGTAAAATTATAAGTGTTAAATAAACATTCTGAAAAGCTATCTTTATTTGCAGAAACTTACTTTGTTTTCTTGTGGGAAGTTGAGATCTAAGTTTATCTTTGTCCTGTCTGTAACAAACTGCGCTATTGTTTGTTACAGAACTAATATGTTTTATAAGAAAGAAAAGTGCCTGTTATATATAAACAGAATTAATCCTGTTACAACTTGTTCATCATATATCGAGAAATATACACGAGGCGGTGTAGAAGAAATGTATCGGTAAAATTTATCTCTCACAATATTAAATACGGATATAATAGCAAAACAATTATTAAACTAGAATTGATATCCATCAGAAATGTATGGTAAGTAATAATTAAACCAAAAAAATGGCGTGGCGTATTTGGTTCGTTTGAATAATCATTATGGCGGGCATCGGGTTTTTAACTTGACCTAATCATTAGAGTTTTTTTTTTATTGATTTTTCCGTAAAAACTGTCTTAAGCAAAGTTCAGGGGATCTATGTATTGGTTTAAATTTAAAGTACCGTTATAAGTTTTACTTGAAGTGACAGTAAACATTTCCCCAACAAAACGTTGAGCAAACATTGCAAGTTTAAAGAAAAGAAACTATATCGAATGGAATGGCAATGGCTGCAGTAAGAGGAAATGGTCTGAATATTTCCATACCAGATTTTTTCTCACGCGAACATAAATGGTTTCTAAATTTTCTTTGAATAAATTCTTGTTTTTTTTGCATTTTGATTGAAATTCATCCAAAATTTGAGGAAGATATACCGCAACGCGTTGGTCTACATAGCTTGTGTACTTGTCTTTGACACCAGAATTCAGGGTTCGATTCCCGTGGTAGCAAAGACAGTGTTGACCTAGTATCTTGAGAACAATGTGGGGAGCCACAGTTGGAACCAAACCTTCCCAAAGCATCCTCAAATGGATACACACCTATAGTATGGTGGCGTGGGCGAGTAAGACCAAGTCAACCACTAACAAAAAAATTCTTGATATACTACAGCGTTTTGCATGTTTATGCATTATGGGAACAATGAGGGCTTAACCATTTTCTCTGCGCTGGGAATTGAGATTATTCTCAATCCCACAATTCTTCACCATGTGGTCGGGAGGTTGCACCGTGTGGGCGAAAGAAGCTGTCCTCAGAATCTATAGGGAGACGTAGAGGAAGGGAAGGGCGCATTGGCATAATGCTGTGGTTATCCCTATCTACCAGCTTAAGAACTGCTTGGATGATTATAACAAGAAAAGATTTGAAACATGCATAGTGTGAGTAAAAATACGCTTCGCATGGTGACTGATTTCCTTACAGGGCATTGTAGACTCAGGAGGCTCACATGAAGAAGCTGGGCCTGGATCACAATAGCGCCTGCAGATTCTATGTGAAGATAGAGGAGATTCCAACGCCTATCCTAATGGACTGCGTATCCGGAGAAGATTCGGAAGCCTGGGAAGCTGAAGAAACTATTATCACCTAGAGATTGTTGCACAAAACATAAATAAGATCTAAAGACAAAAAAAATTCTGTAATTAATGTATTCAATTAAATAAATTCTTGGAATAAATTATTAAAATAATGTTTTTTTAATTTTTCTTCTTCACTTTTTTACTTTCTCTATCGTTAAGTAACGGGAAAAAAACAGAACAAGATAAAGTAAAAGAAAACCATCAATTTTCCATTGAATCTCAAACTTAATAAGGTCTTGTTAGATAAAATCGTAACAGTGGAAATTTGAATTATTTTGAGTATCTTATTAAATAAAGAAAGACTCTTACTCTGGGACTTTTTAAACGTTTCTCTGGTATGGTAAGAAGGGAAGTTTCAACCAATTATATTCTTCTAAATATAAAAAACTTTGCGGGAGAGTGTCAGTATAAAAAAATCGTTAATAAAATTGTTTGTGTGTGAATGAATTAACGATGCATTTTACTTTGTTACACTCCAAGTGATAAATGGAATTATTATATTCGTGCCAAATTTTCAAAATTGAGTTTTCATTGTAAAAATATGTTTTGATGTTCTCTGAGTCCGAAAAGGTGTGTGTGTGTGTATTTTCTCCATAAAAACACTGACTTAAATTGGATGTACTAACTGTGACATGGAGGGACGTGTGTGTGTGTTTTGTTTGAAACTTTTTCCCGAGAAAGTTCATTGTAAGACATTCAAGGGGTGGGAGGTGGAAGTGGGGAAAGTTAAGCTTTTCTCAAACAAATCATTTTATTAATTGATTCGCCCATTGATATAAAATTGTAGACAAATGAACATTTACTAAAAATTTGTGAATTATAACTGTGTGCAGGCCGCAGTAAGAGAAAGTTAACTTCCTATTTGAAGACAATGGGAAACCGTTTTACATTCCCACTTGACATTATGTGCGTCTATATGTCCGCAATTTAGTGGAAAACTTCAGAAATTATAAAAATAATAAATTCATTTAGAAATAAACTTTTCTAGAAATATAGTTATTGAGAGTTTTTTGTATTGCATAATCTAGTTAAATATCTATTTAAATATAGTTTCAATCAACTCTGCCATTCAATCTTCTTGATATTGCACTGCCAACTTAATTGCATTATTTTATACAACAATAGTTCATTAATCACAGTGGTTTGTTTCTTAGTGATTTGTATGTACCTTTCTTTTTTTTTTTTAAACTTACTTTACGCTGCAAAAAATTATGTTTGCGAAAAAATGCATTTTTGAGGGGGTTCTGTGGACGAGAAATGCGTAAAAATTTCAAATTTAATTTCAATATATGATTCTATTGTCCATATAATATTAATATAAATGTAATGTATTGGCAGAATCCGGAGTTTTATGAAACTCGGTAAACCGGAATTTTCTCGTTAACATCTGCAACGATTTCCTTTAAATTAGATATGCTAACTTCAAACATAAAACCTACTTTTACTTACTACTTTTATTTGTAAGATTTTTCCAAGAGAAAATTATTTTAGATGATAGTTGTGCGGAATTTGTGGCGTCAAATTTTAAATTTTATATGTAGCGGGCTAGTGGGCCACAATATAATCATTACTTCTCTACCTGCCAAGATTAGTAAGTTGGTTACTTATCCTCCCTCCACCACTCCTGTATTTATGTTAAGACAAGTATGTAAAGTTAAGGGTTAGAGAAAATTGTCATTATATATATATATAATTGCATTATTTAAAGGAGTAAGAGAGTGTCGTGTGATTCTTTCACACCAAACGTTTGTATTTTATTCTTCAGAGAATAAAGATGAAAATTATTCTTTAGAGAAATGTTGTAAAAATGAAGAAGGAGGGAATCATAATGTGAAATCCGCTGCCACCTAGAAGGTTTATTATGGCTCCCTCATGGCGGCTATATGTGTGATACATTGCATTGTGTAATATTGTCGTGTGAAAATTGTAGCACGATATTTGTGGAAATGAATGTATTTATGGTGTCAAGCTTGAGGTTTTCTGTGACGCTAAACTCACATAGTTAACCATATAAACTACCTCTGCTGGCCTGGATTTGTGAATTCGTTAGTTGTTTCATGTTGTAGATTGGAATCTTTCTCTTGTGTGGGGATCAGTGGTCTCATAATTGATTATAATGAATTGAGATTGGGAAGGAAACCTGTCATGTATTGAATGATATTTTAGATAAGCCGAAAAACACTGCTTTCCTCCAAAAGAAAATGCACTAAGAGAAAGTGGTATAGCACAATAGATCTTAAGGTCGGAGTGCATTGGCCCCTCCCCCTCAAAAAAAGAGAAAGTGGTTGTATTTCTTATCAAAATTTATTCTACCTTCTCTTATTCCTAGAGGAGGTAAAGAGTAAGTATTGCATTCGCGACAAATGTACGAAATTGAGTTTCACACTGGAAATACATGTTTTGAGGTCATCTGAATATGAAAAAGTTCAGGTTTTTAGAAATTTGGTCAACCAGAAGTACTCCTTTACGGAAGGGTTTTTTGTTTCTTGCAATTTTCTGGAAAACGGCTCAATCAAATTTGCGTTAAATTTGTTATATCAACTGCATATAATAACAGTTACAACTTGTTATATCAACTGCACATAATAACAGTTACAACTTGTTACATCAACTGCACATAATAACAGTTACAACTTGTTACATCAACTGCACATAATAACAGTTACAACTTGTTACATCAACTGCACATAATAACAGTTACAACTTGTTACATCAACTGCACATAATAACAGTTACAACTTGTTATATCAACTGCACATAATAACAGTTACAACTTGTTACATCAACTGCACATAATAACAGTTACAACTTGTTACATCTACTACTACTACTACTACATAGCTCTACAGCCCGGGGTGGGCCTTGGCTTCCTGAATAATGTCCCTCCATGTTTCTCTATTTGCAGCCTTCTGTCTCCATGCTGTAACGCCCAGTATCCTTAAATCATCTTCGAGGTCCTGCAGCCACCGTCTTCTTGGTCGGCCTACTCTTCTTTTGCCAATTATAGAGCCATGCAACAATTTGCTCGGCATTCTATTTGTGGGCATTCTTACTATATGACCCAACCATTCTAAACGGCGTATTTTAATGAACTGGACCACATTGGCATCTTTATATAAGGAATACAGCTCGGTGTTTGTTCGGAGTTTCCACGTGTTTGTTTGAACATCGAGAACTGGACCATAAATCTTCCTTAAAAGCTTGCGTTCGAAAAGTGTCAACTGATTTTTCATTATGGTGGTTAGAGTCCACGTCTCCGCTCCATATGTTAAGACTGGACGGATTAGGGTTTTATACAACCTTATCTTAGTAATTTGAGACAGTAGTCTACTTTTAAAAAATTTAACGTTTGCGAAGTAAGCCCTATTAGCTGCCATTATTCTTCTCTTTACTTCATTAATTGTTTTGTTTTCATCATTCAGTTCTGATCCCAGATATATGAAGCTTTTAACTTTTTCAAAGGAGTAACCATCAATATCTAATGAAGCACTACTACGGCCTGAGTTAGTGCTCATATATTTCGTTTTGCTTTCATTTATGCAAAGGCCCATTTTTTTGCTTTCATTATTAAGCGCACTAAAGGACTCTTTGAGTGATGGAATATTCCTGGAAATCAGGCATATATCGTCTGCATATGCACATAACTGGTTACATGAATGCATGATATTCCCTGAAATGTTTAGCTTCTTTATCACACTGTGTAAGGCCAGATTGAAGAGGGTGGCAGATAGGGCATCGCCTTGTCTCACGCCAGTCAAAATGGGGAATTCAGGACTTATGTTGCCGCCTATAATAACCTTCCCATCACTATCATACAGTGTCATGGTGATCAGTCTGATCAACTTACTTGGGACGTTAAATTCTATTAAGGATTCAATCAGTTTCGTTCTATTGACACTATCAAATGCCTGCCAATAGTCAATAAAAAGAAGGTGAAGGTCAATTTTATACTCCCAGCACTTCTCCAGCAATTGTCTCATTACAAATATTTGATCCGTAGTGCCCATTCCTCGCCGGAAACCGCACTGATAGTCGGTTATCGTATTTTCGGCAAAGAGATTTAATTTTTTCAATATAATATTTGAGAAGATTTTTTACGCTACTGTGAGAAGTGAAATTCCACGATAATTGTTGCACTGCAGTCTATCACCTTTTTTGTAAATAGGACATATGAGACTAGTTCTCCATTTTTTGGGCATTCGTTCTTTTTCCTATATGTCTAAGATGAGAGAATACAATTGTGCCTGTATAATTTCTCCACAATTTTTGAAAAATTCGGCTACGAGGGAATCTTCGCCAGGTGCTTTATTGTTTTTTAATTTTCCAATTGACTCCAAGAAATCGTCCATGTCCGGCGGCTCAATATCATCTTCATTTGTCAGTGTTACTCGACTCAAGGTTTTGCTGTCGGTGTCAATCACCTGAGGTCATACACTATACAAATCTCTAAAATGTTCTACCCATCTGTCTATAGCTTCCGCCTTTCCTTCTATTACTCTACCATCTTTATTTTTGCACGAATCGGTTTTGGGTTGAAAGCCTCTATTTATATATTTAACCGCCCCATAGAATTTTCGGGTTTCGTTATTACTCCTTAGCTCTTCAATCTCTTCTACTTGCTTTCTTAAGAAAACCCTTTTTTTTTTGCGCGTATGATCTTTTTTGCTCTTCGGCGGCTCAATTGATAATCTGCTGTGCTTTGCCTCGTAGTGCGTTGTAACATAATTAGTCTTTGTTCATTTCTCATTCTTAGCACTTCACGGCATTCATCATCGAACCATTCCTCACTACTTTTTGTTTTCTCACCAATAATATCTTTCGCCGTTTGCTCAATAACTTTACGGATTTTACACCACTTTATTTCTATTCTCGTTTCTTCACTCTCAATGTTCTCTTTTTTTAACTCCTCGATCATCTTTTTATCTCCTAGTTCCTTAAATTTTTCCAGCTTGTCCGGGTCTTTGAACTTCTCCAAATGCCAGGCTTTCCTTTTGTGTAATTTTCCTCTCCGCAAGCATGCCAGTCGTTCTCTATATTTAATTTTCACCAGAAAGTGGTCCGAATCACAGTTTGGTCCTCTGGCAGATCTAACATCAGTCACTGAGGAGGAGTGGCGTCTCGATATGAGTACATGATCAATTTGGGTTAATGTACCATTTGGTGCCTTCCAAGTTCCAGTGTGTATTTTCTTGTGTGGGAAGCAGGTACTTTTTATTATCATGTTATTTGCTTCAGCAAATTCGCACAGGTATTTACCATTATCGTTTGTTTCATTATGAAGTGTGTAGGTTCCAGCAACCGTTCGTGTAAAATTCTCCTTGCCCACTTGAGCATTTAGATCACCGAGTACGATTTTTGTGTCATATCTGGGGCTACATTGAAGGGTTCTTTCCAATTGTTGATAAAAAGCTAGCTTCTCATCCTCATCGCTATCCTCAGTTGGTGCATATGCAGAGATCAAAGTTGTATTTCTGAATTTTCCCTTCAAACGCATTTTGCATAATCTGTCGTTGATAGGTTCGAATAACAGTAAGCTACGGCGCAATCCTTTCATAAGCATGAATCCAGTTCCTCTTTGTCCAGTCTTTTTTGCTCCACTGTACAGTATGGTATATTCTTTTTTGTCAAGTCTGCCCTGTCCACCCCATCTAATCTCCTGCAGGGCCACTGCGTCAATATTAAATTTGATTAGTTCTTCAGCTACTTCAGCCATTTTTCCAGGCTGTAGCATCGTCCGAACGTTCCATGTCGCTAAAACCAGATCCGAAGTCCATTTTCTGTTACCCTTTTTTTGTCCATCCATTATTTCATTATTCGGGTTCGTAACTTGAGGGGTTTTTAAGATGTAGGGTTGTTGGCCCTACGCTCAACCACTGACTGGCGGGCCAGGTCATTTTTCATCAGGGTTTTCGTCCCCTAGCTTGGTTGCTTTCTCTACAGCTAAGAGCCCAAGCCGCCCTTGTTTATGTTTTGGAGTTGGCTCTCCTAGTCTTTGGGGTCCCCTCCCAAACCGTGCAAGACAGCACGGGGCAGTGCATATTTGATGGCGGCACTTATTCGCCATGTCGCAACATCGTCGACGGGTTATGTGGTATTTATTACGTGCAACAGTGCCAGTGGTTGCACATCCCTGTTAATGTTGCCACCTCTGGTCCGGGACTGCTTATTTGGATATATCCTTATTCGCAGCTAACCTACATATCTGCAGGCTACTCCACTATCCGCCACCTGTGGACCCGCCCAGTGGCCAAGGTAGCCCTGGAACTTGTTACATCAACTGCACATAATAACAGTTACAACTTGTTACATCATCAGCACATAATAACAGTTACAACTTGTTATATCAACTGCACATAATAACAGTTACAACTTGTTACATCAACTGCACATAATAACAGTTACAACTTGTTATATCAACTGCACATAATAACAGTTACAACTTATTATATCAACTGCACATAATAACAGTTACAACTTGTTACATCAACTGCACATAATAACAGTTACAACTTGTTATATCAACTGCACATAATAACAGTTACAACTTGTTTACATCAACTGCACATAAACAGTGTACAACTTATTATTCAACTGCACAAATAATTACAACTTGTTACATCAACATGCACATAATAACAGTTACAACTTGTTATATCAACTGCACATAATAACAGTTACAATTATATCTTGTAATAACATTACAACTTGTTACATCAACTGCACATAATACAACATCAACTGCACATTACAACAACTTGTTACATGCATACTGCACATGCACATAATAACAGTTACAACTTGTTACATCAACTGCACATAATAACAGTTACAACTTGTTACATCAACTGCACATAATAACAGTTACAACTTGTTACATCAACTGCACATAATAACAGTTACAACTTGTTACATCAACTCACATAATAACAGTTACAACTTGTTATATCAACTGCACATAATAACAGTTACAACTTATTATATCAACTGCACATAATAACAGTTACAACTTGTTACATCAACTGCACATAATAACAGTTACAACTTGTTATATCAACTGCACATAATAACAGTTACAACTTGTTACATCAACTGCACATAATAACAGTTACAGAAGAATTTCTTTGCACTTGGTATACACACTACTACAATTAGACCTATCACTGTTTTTTTGAAACATTTTTGGCCGATTAAATAGTTTATCGGATTCTGGGGGAGCTAGAAAGTGACGCTTCCCTCAAATGTCGGCATTAGTTTAGATTGATTCTTACAGCTATACATAGATTATTGAATTCCGGATAATAATAATAATAGAAATCCATGTTTGAAGTGTAATTGCCCATAATAACTATGTTAATCGCAGTATGAGAAAGTCGTGTGAATGTTTCGCACCAGATTTTCTTTGTTGTATTACTCAAACGAACTCGAAAAGTAAAGTAAGAATTTCAGTGCCGTACGCTGTGCGGAGATCTGCACTGCATACTATGGCTAACTTAAGTAAGAAGTAAAAAAAATTCCAGTTTTTTGTTAATTAAACATAATTATAGTTGAACAAAAATTTTTATATAAAAAGTTTAGAAGTTCTTATGATTTATTCAAGCATTAATACTTCCTTATAGTGGTAATAAACCTCTCCCTCCACAAGAACTTTCCAATAAAATATCTTCAGCATTAAATTAAAAGTTGTTCTATTTACTTGAATAAACCTATAAAACAAACTTTAATCCTAATTATTTCCTTATATTTCCTTTTTGTAGACCTAACACTTTCTTGAAGTTCTAAATTCTGAGTGAGAGTGAGGGAGTATGAACGGTTTTACATTGTGTTTGTAATCCTCGCAGTTATGGACTGTTCGTCTGCTAGTTTGTTCAAATAGTTTCAAGTAATTTAATTGACTAATTAATTTCTAATTAACAAAACTGATATTTTTAATACTTAGTTTCCATCGATTGACATCCAAAAATTTGCCCTGCCTTGTGCCCCATTCACTCAGAATTGACTTAAACCAACTTCTTTTTGACTTTAAAAAATTTCTTTTGAAGTTTAAAGATAATTTCAAGAAACATTTGCTGTAAATTCGCATAGCTTCCGGTTAATCGATTTTCTTAAAATTTGAAGCAATGCTTTTGAAATGTTAATATTATATAGGTGATTGAACTGAGGAGGCACTTTAAGCGGAAAGCTGAACGTTGCTGCTCCTCCAATCAAAAATCTATTTTCCAGAAACAATGTATCAAATAAATGTGATAGATGATTAATTGGGTAGAGAGTATACAAAAATGAAAGGAAAGCCTTTGGAGCTTTTTTAGAGAAAATCGTGAAAAAAGAAGAAGTGAATACAGAGACACTTCTGTTGGTGGAGTGTGACCTAAACTTTATATCATATACGTCGTAGTGAGCAGATCTCAATGGAATATCAAATTTGGACGTAACACATACACTGATCTCTTTTGCAAAAAACATTGTTGCCGTATTCGGAGATATCATCAATCTGAAACGTCGTTATACTTCCTCAAAAAGAATTGGTGAATAAAGCGAGTGTGTAGAAAATTTGCAAGATTTGGCAATGACGTCTTTGAACGAAATTGAAAATGGATTTTTTTTTCTTTTTGCTATAGAGCACTGCGACCTGAAAGATCTAGGATCTCAGTACACTGCCGGCCTGGGAGCAGTGTTCTCCAGTTATAGACGACACTGCCATCACTAACAGTAAGCTGTAGAGGCTGCTAGGAAGAGAAAATCTAAGGGCATCATGCTGGATTCGAATCCGGGATCTCCGCGTTGGTAGTCCAGGGCGTTAACACTGAGTTAATCCCTTCCTTCTGCCAGTTAAATAGCGATGCAGATCCTAGTTGTGTACCGTCTTTGTCCTTGTCTGTAAAGGGAAGAGTGTATGTAGCTTAAGTGTATTGTGTACTGTCCTGATGAAGCGCGTGGAGTACTGAGCTGTGGTAACCTGTGGGGTCGCTATTCCCCAAGTAACTGCATGCAACAGATACCACTTGCAAGCAAAATGGAATGTAATAGTATTTCTTTAGGACAAAATTTTGGAGTTTCCATTTTTGGCAGAAAGAATTTGGCATGAAACTCTTTCCAAAGTTTATTTTCTCTTAAGCTGTAAGAGGAAGTATTGCGAAAAGTATTAAATTATTGACATTGAGTTTTCACCAGAGTATGTATATTTTAAGCCAAACCTAAAAAAACTGAGTTGAAAAAATGTAGTATAAACAGTCATTATAAAGTACATCAGGACGCACTGGCCGGAGAAGATCAATGAAAGCTCAGACAGTAGGGTGCATCAAAAAGCATAATGAAGATAAACACTCCCAGCAAGTAGGAGGTAAGCGTTGAGAAAAGCAAAGACAAAGGACATAGACGTCCAAGTAATTTGTCGAGGGATATGGCTGTAGCATGTTTACGGGCTGCTACCGGGCATGATTATTTAAACAAACACCTGCATCGCATAGGGTGTCTCAAACACCAGTGTGTCTTCTCTGTGAAAACGGAGATTTGGATGCGGTTCATCTGAAGACATGCCCTGTATTGACTGTCCCCTCAACTCAATGGATGGATGAATGGTTATCTTAGATTGTCAACGCTGTATTGGACTATGCGAAGTCATTTGGCTGCAACGCTAGAGATTGACGTAGGATTAGAGAAAAAAAAGGTACTAATTTTGCGACTAATGGTGTCTGGTGTATGTGAACAAAATATCTGGAAAGTAAGAAATCGCAGCAAGCCTGAACTTGATATTTAGATACCACCTTAGCATCAGACACTGTTGTTTTGGTCAAAATACTCATCCGGCATTGCGACTTTACTGGATGTTTTGCTTAATGAGATTTTTGCTCGAAATCCGCTCCAACTATTTTCTTTCCAAATAAATCTATTTTTGAAAGGGCATTTGAAGGCTGGAGGAGTTCAATGTTAAGCTACTCTCTAAAGTGCCACTTCTGCAGAATTTACGGTTCTGTCATCTATATATTACGAAATTACATTAAATATGTTGCTATTAATTCCAAATTTGAAGAGAAATTCTTTCATCGGCAGTCAATTTACTGAATGGGTTCTAGAATTTTTTTTTTGGACATTTCCCTAAACGGCTCGAACGAACCGTTTCTTTAAACTTGCTACGCTAATTGATTAGATTGCCTGTTACTTTTATTCGAAGAAAATATGTCGGTTAGAATGGCCATGGGGTGTTTATTTTGCAAAAAAAGAAAAAAGTGGATGATCATTGTGAAAAACTTTAAACTACTGAAGCTGTACGCAAATGAAGTCGAAGAGTATTTGAAGAAGTGAAATTGGGGAGTTTAATAGTGGCGAAGAGTTAAAGTGAAAAACGCTTTCATTACACGGAGATAATTTTATATATATATATGGGAAGTTCTTTGTGCAAAGTGTTGCAAATTAACGAAACTTTCAATAATTAATTTGAAACTTCTAGAACTTAAGTATCCCCACTCCGCTGACTTACTGTCATTTAGTTTTCGTCTGCTTTTCATCTTTAAAAGTTTTCGCACCACCTAGATTCAACACTTACACGTGCAGACACCCACCCACACAAGCATTCTGCAATTACTATTCACCTTGCCTTGCAGTAAATCTTTTAATACTTTCGCTAGACAGCTGTGATTCAATACTTAAATAGACTTTATACTTTATTGCAGCTGTTTAAAATTGACAACAGTCGATTTTATGTTCTTATTTTTTTTTAATGTGTATACTTGTTCATGTACACAAAGTTTTGTTAATTACTTCCTCTGTACAATTTATTCGTGTTTTCTGATAGTTTGATTCTGTTTCAGCGCAAAAGAAACAGTTATGTTCATATTAGATTAGTTTTTTTGTGTGTTCCACCTGTCTTCAGCATATAACTCTCACTTACTGCACTCACATGGTTCTGATGGGCATTTTTTCTGAAAATTCGGAATTCCAACCAAATATTTAGTTCCTTCATTTTCCAACTGAAAGGCCATAATAAAAGGAGGCTGACTGACTAATAGTTGACTGACATTATATAAAATTTTCATTACAAAAAACACATTGGCATGTAGGAAGCCTTCGACTATCTCTGGCATACGGATCTTCATTGAATACAACTTCTCTCTTACCAAATGCCTACACTCATATCTTACCAACAGAAAGTCTTACATCTAACTAACAGCCTCCTCTATACGGAAAATAAATAAAAAGATTGACAACTAACGCCACACCGTTTATTAAACGTAGACCTACAATCACCAGACAGATTAAATAGAGCAATATTTTGAACTCTTGGAATAACTCTGGACAACAAATTGGAGTTTACGACTCTCGTACAGACAAAGAGAATTCTGTAAAAATAACTGTAAGACTAGACTTCCCGTTACTCACGCCACTCAAAAATGATTAAACAAAACAAACTCTATTGTACAAAGCTGTCATCAGGCCGTTGTAACCCTACGCTTCTTCCGCCTGAAATTTGAATAGTAACACTAGCATCAAAAAACTTCAGATAACCCAGAACTATTCCTAAGATTCACCACGACATTTATTCCTAAAATCGACCAACTCCACGTAAAATCTTCCGTAATTCCAGTTTATTCCTTCATCCAAAATCGTCTGCTGAAATTCCTGTACACTCCATCCTGTCATTTCAAACCATTGTGCCGCGAAATAGCCACCTGCGATCCTTTCATACATGACAGGCACAAAATATTGAAGCACAGTCTCTTAATATTTTCTTTAGGCTGCAGCTTTTATCCTCTTTTTCCCTTAGCCTTTTCTTAAACATTACTACATAAACAATCCGTAAGAAGGTTATACTATTAATGTACATTGGCACTTCTTTATAATTTTAATGTTATCTTCATGTACCTATTTATTGTCTATAAAGCTTATTTATTTGAAAAAAGAAAGAGAGACCTAGCAACTCAACAATATGTTTCAGTTCAAAGTGCTTGTTTTTTTTTCATTATTATTATTATTTGTGTGTTTGCAATATAAATATTAAGGTAAATGAAAAATGTTTGGATCCATGTTCAAGAAAATCGAAAAACTGAAAATTCAATTTTGTAAAGTCGCTGTCTATTTACCCATTGAAGTTTTGTATTTATTGAGCATATTTAATTGACGAATTATATAGTTAGTGACTGTATAGTTAGTCTGAGCGGACCGTTATTCTGAAATGGCCCTTTACAGTGAACAGTGAGATCATCCCCCCCCCCCCACTCTCCACAAATCAATTTCCCCAGAAAGATATTTCCAATCAAAGTGATATTTACACTTCTTGGTGCCCTCGAAATATATGATTCCGGGAGCATATATGAAACTGTATTTTCAAAATTTGACACCATCGCTATACTTACTCTTCTAACAGCAATAACAGCAGGTAAAATTAAAAGGAAATTCACCTTGGGTTTCTTCCAAAAGACACAAAAAAAAACTTGGTAAAAGGGGGAACTGTTAATATCCGGACAAGAGTAATGTCCGACAAACATACCGTCTAGAGAGCGCTGTCCTCAGCAATACAAATCTGTACCATCAACCGATGTATGGTGATGGTGATGCTGGGGGCTCTTGTTTCTAAATACAAGAATTCTATTGCAATGTGGAGGTTTTATTTTTTTTGAGCTGTTTTGTTGAACTGGTAGGGGTAGTAGTTATACGGCGAGGGTGCATTAGCCTGTGAGTCTAACTGCGTGTAGGAGACCGTATACCTCACGCAGAGAGAGACAGAGTGCAAGAGAGAAAGAGCGAGTGAGGAGTGGGGATATGCCACGCTTCAAAACTCAATCGATAACTTGCCACATGAAGGTGGTTCAGTTATCATACAGTGAAATGTTACTTCATCTAACTAGCTACATAACTCTAAGCCTGGAAGTTATAAATATATTAGTAATCGATACATTTATTTTAATCAATCAAGGTAACATTTCAGTCAAAAATCATTTCATCGGAAGTAGTAATTTTTTTTTTTTTTTACTTCTCTCACTGTTGTAGAGGGAGAGTTGTCTGTCTATAAGGTGTTTCGGACACAGTCTCTCTCTCTATTTCTCGATCTTTGTGAACGTGAAGAGATCGGCAGCCTGAGGCTTATCAGTAATGTGCCATACTGCATATGTTTCTATATATTATGAAGGGAAATTAAATATTTTACCAAAATTTCGAGTTTAAAAAGAAGAAGAAGGTAAACCCGAAAATGTGACTTTAGTTATTTTCGTAATTTTCTCAGAACTGGCTCTCACTGATGTTTTTATAAGGTTGGTGCACTGGCTTGATTTTTAGGGTGGTTTTGAGTGATTTGCAAATTTATGCTTTGCATTAAAATAGCCCATTTTTAACCATTTCAGCAAATAAACGGTTCCCTACTTATTTTATTCTATTTAGTAAAAATATTTAAAAAAATCTAAAAATTATTGTACTGGTTGTTAATGATTATTTTGTAAAGGAAGTTTGCTGAGATATGGGTGCTTGCCTAATTACATGATTGTACGCATAATCAAAGTGAATTCTGAATATTCTAACAGCCCTCTCTACTGCTGATATAATAACAACCAGTCACTATGAACTTTGATCTAATACAATCATCAGTCACTTAAACAATCTCTATCTACCTAATCATGGTGTCTCTATACTGCTATCTATATCTATCTGTCAATTCTGTTTGTATCTATGTTTGTAATGTATAGATAATAGACACAATCATAGTCTAAGTGTGTATTACTGTTATTCCTTTGCTTGATATATCAATAACTTATCTATCATCTCTTTAGCACTTGATTTATTATTTACTCTTACCTGCTGTAGCTAACTTATAATGGATAAGTATTGTTTGCGATCTTGATGAAGTTCTTAACTTAAATTTTCTCGAGTAATGTGTGTTTTAAAATATCTTGTTTAATAAATTAATCTGGTGAGAAAAACTTAAACGATTTTCTCCGTTGAGTTAATACAGTTAAATAGATAAAGTGACAAATTTTCTTTAAAGTTCAATATTGACCAGTTACTAGATTACTCTCATTATAAATATAGTGGGGGGGCGACAAGCAGGTGGGGAGGGAATGATTGCATTGTAGAGAGCAACAATAATACTGAACAAACACACTTCTATTTGAACGATTCAGATTTCTCAGAACTACATATAAAAAAAAAAAAATCAGAAAAATGTTACAAATAAAAGTGATAGGTATTCTTTCATACTTTATAAAGTGTAAAGAAAATCAATGAAGTCGTTTTCGAGAAAATCACGAAAAACTGAAAAAAAAAAAATCGAGTAAAGTAACAACTTCTGATTTTTCCCAGAAATTTTTCTCGTCTGATACAGTGGTGGTACGCGACCGGAATACAAGTTTGAGCTTGCTGCGAATTTTCGTTTCCGAAGATGTATTTATGGTGAAAACAAAAATTCAGAAATCTGTGACGATCGCAATTCTTTTTCTTATTAGGGTTGATGAGTATGGAATGTAAACATCCGGCTGAGTCGTTTTACTTTCTCTGACTGGGAGTAACAGCGACCGTCCCGGATTCTCTAATTTTTTTCCATCAGAAATACATGTTTTATGGTTCCCTGAATACGAAAATAATGATTTTAATGAAAGTTTTATATATATATATATATGTGTGGTGTGTGTGTGTGTGTGTGTATGTCCAAAACTAAAAGTCGCAGGAACCACAAACTTGATATTTCATTTAGCCACTATTACCGCATCAGACACAAAGATCTTGGGCAAAATCCATCAACCGGAAGTGCCTTTACTCAACAGTTTTTTTCCAGTGTTTTGTGATTTTTCGAAAACGGCTCCAACGATTTCTTTTAACTGCGCATACTATCTACCAATATAAATACCCACTATCAATTTTATTTAAATTCTTTGTCTAATAATTGTGGTTCAGAGTGTCTGAGAAGTTAAAATTCAAATATGTTTGTTCATTATTGGCTACTGCAATGTAATCATTCTCTAGCTGCCTCTCTGTGGGTAGGTTGGCACTTGCCCCCACCCCACCAGTATGTTTACATTAGGACTAAGTGAAATTGGAAATTTAAAGAAAATTTGTCACTGTATATATAGACTGTGATAGGAGGAGTGAGCGAAGTGGTGTCAGCGTTTCACACCAGATCTTTTTATCTCAAGATGAGGAAGGGGATTTAAATTCTGCTCGAATACATAGCAATCTCTTCTACAAGAAATAGTCTACAAAAATATATTCCATAAAAATATTCAACAAGTGTACGCATAAAGAGTTATCCATCATCGTCGCTCACATTTGTCTAGTCACATTACAAATATTAAAAGTAAAATAAATATCATTTGTGTGAGTTTTAATCGATTACATTGAAAAATGGCAACATGTTAAAACAGTTTAGGTGCGGAATTGTTTATTTCAGTTGTACACGACCTTCTTGAAAACGCATCCATCGATTTGATTTAAAAATCAGTATCCAATTATATATCTATGTTGTAAATCTATTAATTTTATTTAAATATTTATACTGGATCTTTGATTTCAGGAGTTTGTAACGTCGTCCATCCTTCCAAAGCGTCATATTGGTGCACATCTGCAGAATATTAAGGTAAATATTCTAAACTTTGATATAATTCGTTAGAGAGTATTATGAGAATTTTAGTCGAGAAAGTTTAAATTTTCGTGATTGAGATTTCACCGAAAATACATGGTTTGCAGAATTCCGAAATAAGAAGGAAATTTTTTCACGAATGGTGGGAAAAGGATTTGTGTGTGTGTTTGTTTTTATATGTACGTAAACAGAATAACTCAAACATGTTAACTTGCCTTCAACTTAATTTTAATTAAATTGTCGGAAACTGAATATATATACCTATTACACTTTTTTTGAAACATTTGTCTGAAAAATTTTAAATTTTCCGTGAGGTTCTTGGAAGCTGAGACTTGAGACTTGCGTCTAAGTGCTATTCAAATTTTAACGAAAGGTGCAAATCCAAACTGTAAAACTGGCGGTCAGCGAAAATTGTGTGAATGTTTCACACTAGTCGTTTTTAATTTTTTTTATTTTTAGAGGGGAGCAGGGAGCTGATTCAATAACAGTACATCAATTAACTGCAGCAACTTCACTGGTAACTTCTTCCGGTTCTAGTTTTCCGTTTCTTTCCGCACATACTGACCAAGTTACCCACACCCTTCAGGACAGAATTTTCCAGAAAAGTTTAAACGAGTGTTTCTGTTATAAAACTTTCAGAATAATAGGAGGTTTGTTAGGAAATAATATTTGGTGACCAGTAATAAAGAGAAAGTGGGACATGGCGGTTAGAATGGGATCCTACTAACGATAATTGTTGCACTCTTAGTACTGGGTTCGATTACTCCAATCTGATTCTTGAATTTATTATCTATTTAAATATAAACCATTTTACAGAATTAAATTATTTACGAATGTAAAATTCTGAGAACACCGGAGTGGAAAATGTTGGGGAAAATTTATGGTCCGAGTTGGAGACGGGAGGATATAATAAGAATGAGGATCAATGGGAAACTAAAGCGATTTCCCGAGGAATCCGATTCAGTTTCGGTTATTAAAAATAATCGGTTATGAAACGGAAATTATTAATATCTGTGACGGACGCCAGAATTATATTTTATTTGAACAAAATCAAAATTATGAAGAAATTCTAACATTCACTGGCAAAAAGGGTACACCCAGGTAGAAGGCTACCGTTACAAAAAGAGTTCATAGAACTCAGTCACCTTTGTCTTCTGCCCTTCTCAAAGGAGAGGATTTGAACTACCAAGAGAGGGCATTCTTTTAAACAGTCTGAATTAGGCATTCTACCAGCACACTTGCTTCAGGAATCGCTCAATTAAATTCAGTGCCAGTTATAGAGCTTAGCATTTAATCTAGACAAACTATTGATATTATAAAGTATTTAAATTCATTCAGAGATTAATACGTTTATTTTAAAAACAATGGTGATTTCTTGATTATTTCTTAATACTTGTATCTCTATCTTCTATCTATACACACAAGCCCTTCACAAAACCACTCACGCCTCAAGCTACTACTACAACACTTCACGCCAATTACATTTCATTGCTGGCAGCGGTGGGATAGATGGTATTACCTGGTTAGTCAGCGATTTTAAAATAATATTTAAATATAATATGCTGAAGATTCTTATTTCTACAAAAACTGGAATCCACTAGGCTGTGACTAGCTCAGTATCTACAAGGGCACGAATAAATTTTTTGTCAATTCTTAAATTTACTAACAAATTGTCAGAATTGGTGAAAGCATTTATTTGTGTCCTTGTAGAAACATAAAAGAGAATGGAAAAAAATTCTGATGTAAAACACTGACAGGAATTTGTCTTATTGCAGTTAATACAGTTATTTTAAACTTGAAATTTGTACTAAAAACCCCAATAGCACTCGAAATCTAAGCCATCCATTCTTCGGAACTCGTAAAATCATTTTTTTTTTATAAAATGTTACAAATAGATTTTTAGGCTAATGTCAACACATTTAACATTCCAAGTTTAGCGAGAACCGTTGGAGCACTTCCTAGAAAATTACGAAAAACTCGAATACCACGAAACCATTTTCAAATGCAAACAAAAAATTATTTAATAAAGTTGCAATTCCGGTTGGCGAATTTTTGACCGAAACTTTCTCGTCATATGTGGTATTGAGCTTCCTGCGAATCATTGCTTTGGAGAAATTTTGTCCACATTCATTCTATTTGCAGAAAAACCTAGTAGACCAGATTACATGGATTTCCGTCCAAAATTTAATTTCTAATCTAAGTGCCAAGTTCGCAATACTTGCTCTTACAGTAGTAAGTGAAAGTAAAAATAAATCGATAAATGAGAAAAAAATATTCTTAATGTAATTATTTTGTCTGTTGTAGGATTGATGGTTACATAGTTGTTACAATACAGTTGTTCAGCACTTACATGTTTTACTGAAACTTTATTTTTTGTTTTATTTTTATTTATTCTTTCTACTTGTCTTTGTTATTTATTCTTTAACAATATCTTAATAAAAGTTTGTTTCTAGACGACAAATGTGAACGATACTTGTGGGAATGACCGAAGTTTTTGGCAATTATCATTATTTTTTTTATCAGAAACATGAGATGAAGATGGCCGAAATGAAGAGTTCAAGTGAACAGACAGACAAAATGTGCTTCTTTTTTGTTTTGATTTTTCTTTTTCCTAATGAAACAATAAAAAAAGAAACAGGACGTCCGACGAACAGACACCTCATTAGCGGGAGACAAGAGCGGCGGGTCGGCCATGTTGTATTTCTTATTCAGTTGTTTGCCTACTTGCTCACTCGCCACCATTCCACCTGTCATCCCCACTATATTTCATTCTCCTTATCATTTCTTTTCCCTAGATTTTTTGTTTGTTTTCTTTTCTTTTTACCTTCTTTCTTTTCCTTTTAATATTTTTTTAACTATCTATACAAATAATTTTTTGTTTTGTTTATTGCCTAATATTCTTTACTTCGTTGAACAATCATTCAAAGAAATTTTATAACACCAATCTTGGTGATAGTGATAATTAATGTTAATAGGAGGCATAATTCCCATTTCTCTTCTACTTTATAATGAGGATTTATTACTCATGTTGGTGATTTTTTGAAATTTCCTTTTTCTGAAGTACATACTTTATGGGGGGGTCACCGCCTCTGTTACAAAAAAAAAATCATGTGTGGAACACTCACAAGACGTCCTCTTATCCCTCTGTTGTATACAATATGACAAATTTGTAGAGGTGGAAGAAAGGAACAAATGTCAACCTACCAATAGAGAGACAGGTAGAGAATTATTACATTGTAGAGAGCCTATAATGAATGAACACATTTGAATTTTAACATCACAGATTCCACAGATGTACCAAAAACAAATAAAAGTGATACGGTTATACCTGTGCAGTCAGTATCCCAGTCAGCATCACTCAATCGATAACGAAAATCGCAGAAAGTTGAAACTTGGAATGCATTTAGGTTCTGCCAGAGGTCGCAGCAATCAGTTTTTTTTCCCTTTCAAATCGGTCGAACGGATGTACACCACTTTACTGAACAGATGTTTAATTATTTCCGTTTTTCTTGAAAAAAGGCTCCAACGATTTTCTTTGAAACTTGCAATCAACTAATCATTTAAAGATCTATAACTTTTAATTGTAGCATTTTTCCGGGAAAATTCATTTAATGGGTGTTCCGGGGAGTGACGTTAGGCTTTTCTATAAATTACCATTTCAGCATGTTACAAGTTTCTATAATCCACACAATATTAATAAGAATTTAATGATTGGTTAAAATTCCGAGTTTCAAGAAAACAGATTTACTGGAAATAGGAGCCCTGTATTATATTTCGGATGCATATATATATATATTCTGTAATTGTATTCAATGAAATATATATATATATTTAATTATATATTCAGAAATAATGTGAACTAATTAATGACCGTAATACGGTGACCCAGTAGTTCCGTAATACGGTGACCAAGTAGTACGGTAATACGGTGACCCAGTAGTAGTAGTGCCGCGGTATAAATCAAATCAAAACTATGTAAATTGCTCTGAGAAAAGTCGGGTGAGTGTTTCACTCAGAGCATTGCTTACTGCTTACTACTCAACTAAACATAGTTTTCCAAAAGCCTAGAATGTTCAGCTTTCACTCTTGCCATATCTCTTACTTCTTTGAATTTTTGAAGGTCCTTAATTCAAGAATGGGAGTACTTGCCCTCTTGAAACACACTGAATACCACATTGTAGAATCTACCACATTAGTTATCTGGCTGCATGTTTTTTTAGATACATTATCAGCATCTGTCACGACAATGTTACAGATGTTAGAACACGATCTGTAAGCTCGGCATATTTCCTTCAGATTGCTTTTTTAACCAGGGAAACGCGGCTACACATGTTTCTGATCATTAGGCACTACTTCAGCCATTAGAATTTTGTGACCAGCGCTTCCGGATGCAGGCAAAAGACGATGGAGAGCCTTGGGTGCCAGTCTTGAATGAACGATAACAGTAAGCATGACAAACAGATATAGAAAAAGGGGAAAAAATTGGATGACGGCCCTCATTTTCAATAAATTCGATTAGCGACGAGTCTATAAAATCTTCAACTATATAACCTACCGGACTTGTAATGTTGTAACCCCCAACGTTCTGACTGCGCAGTGAAATCACTAAAAATCAGTGGCCGCCCGTCCATCCCAACCGTTAATTAGGCAGGCTAGGTTGAGCTTATTACCGGGAGGGTTATCAACAAAAGATTCCACCAAAGGTGGTTTCTCTACCACAGCTTTAACTCTCCTGCTTCAAGCTTATTGATACTAGTCATTACTTGAAGATTTTCTAAGCTGGCTTTTATCGAAATTTTCGCAAACACCATAATTCCCGAAGCAACTTGGCCGGATATCTTCAAAGAAAATGATTGATAGCCACTTAACCGAAAACTGTCAAGATTATCCGACGCATCGTCATCGTTATGACATACGATTCTTTTAGTTGCGCAAATTCATCTGGAGTTAAACCTGCAGCTTTCGAAAAGAAGATTCTTCAGTTGCGTTTGTGCAGGTCTTTAGAAAGGCCATTAGTGTTGACTTTAAACCTGCTCAATAAACAATTTTACCTAGCAATTATTTGGGCTGTATCAGGCGAAAAGTGTAGATCATTTAGCCGTGCGCTTATTATGAAGCTAACGTTACCGAGGGGCTCTATAACGAAGCGATCTACATCACCCCTCCGTTCGATGCCATAATCAATTAAATTTAATAACAGATTAAAGTGATTTATAACAGCTGATTATTAAGAGAAAACAAACATATTTTTTATTTAAACAGCTGACTGTGTATTGTTTGTACATAATAGGTTAAAAGTGAAATAATGATATGAAATATTATGTAAAGAAATCTTATATAAATCTATTCATGTGTGGGATGAGGATTCTTCCAAAAAAAAAATATATAACATCTCTTTCGTCAGTCGATATAAGACATAACAGCGCCCCGGATATATGAGTGCTATGGGATATATACTATATATATATATATATATATATATCCGGTGTATATCCTGGATTTAGGACTGATACTGTTGAATATATTTACTACTTATATGCTACTTTTCTCTCTCCACAATAGCACTTTTATTCTTATCACGATTTTGTAAATCAAGACTGGAATAAACTGTTTTATTTTTATCGATTTACATTGTGAGACATTAGGGACGTATAAAATGGTTTCATCTTTGTATAGTGTCTTTTATCTCTAGTCTACTTATATTTATTGTTCATAATGTTTTCTTTTGTTTTTCTTATTTTTATTTTACGCTTTAAGCGAATGAAATTGATTCCAGCTGAGAGAGATGATGAAAAAGCTGAGTTTATTCCTAGCAGCTCCACAAGTGATGTCACAAGTGAGATCTTGTGCACATGCATGAGAAAATGGCCGTTGGATTGGTTAAAGAACACTGGAGATTTTGTCTAAGATCGTTTAAGCAAGACGAGTGTAGTAACGGAACAAGTGTTTGGGAAGGGTCGACAGTGGCAAGGGAGAAATGCAATATGTCCCTTCCTGTTGAACTCAATTCTATATTCCTGCATAAATGGTTAAATTTTTAAGAGCGAAACAAAATAATTCCCCAACCAGCTCCAGGATCATAACAATATAGTATTTTATTAAGTACCTAGTTGTATTAATATATATATACATAAATATATATAAACATTATTAATAACCTAACAGAAGGGAAATTTATCTTAATGTTTACTACAATTTGAAACTTTCTTCAGTTGCAATATTGAAGTGGTTGAGCTGAAATTGGTACCCCTGGTAGGAACTCAAACACCAAGATTTGGTATTGTTTAGTATCGTTACAATAGTGGTCAAAGCTGTTGTTTGTGTTGATATTGTAATTTAATAATTTATTTCTACAATAGTCCAATATTCCCGGATAATACCATTGTAAACTATTTAGGTATGATTATAAATTTTCTTCATTTCCATTTACTTTCACTTTCTACAGTAACTTGATAATAATGTATAGTGTCTGTTCGGAGATTTGCTGCTAATTGTAAAATTTCAGGAATTGCGTTTTCATTAGGAAATAATTTTTCAGAAGTTCCCAGAGGGGAGAAACAAAATTCTTAGCAAACGATTTCGTTCACTGTGTGTGAGTGAGAGAGAGAGACTCTCATTTGGAACAGTTTTCCAGGAAAATCTCGAAAAGCTGAAATGCAACTTTACTTTCTAAGAATTGCGATCGTATCAAATTTTCTATGTATTGAGTTTTCACCGGGTATACACGTCTTGAGGTCCCCTGAATCCAAAAATGTGTTTTTTTTTAAAAATTGTCTGTATGTGTGTGTGAATGTGAAAAGAATCACCAAAAACGAAGAAATGGCATAAACCTTTTTTTTTCTTTTTTCACTTTATCTTACTGCAAGAGGAGGTATAGCGATATTGTTCGTAATTAAGTTTTTCAACGGAAATACTAGTACATTTGAAGTACCCTGAGGTAACGGGGAAAAGAATGTTTTTAACGAATCTGTGAGTCTGTGTGAGAATAAAATATCTCAGAAACGAACCATTGCGAGGAAGCACCAACTTGATGTTCCGTTTTGCTAAGATATTGGTACACCGCATCATAAATGAAGATTACTGCCAAAAAAACATCAACGGAATTGTTTCGCGATTATTCTTGAAAATGATTTTCTTTAAACTTGAATACTGCCATCCGCCAATATAATTGCCAATCACTTTTGTCCGACACATTTTACCAGAAAACATATTTTTTATAGGATTCTAAGGGACTGGAATCTTCAATTTGAAAATGAAAATCCCTCTGTAAATGTGACCTAGGTATGACATGAAATCCCGCATTTTTTTCGATTAGGATTAGTTTTTACTAGAAGTTTAGTTGACTTCACTTTATCTGCGAGAAGCTAAACATTCTAAAAACCACTTCTTTTTAAGGAAAAAATAAGTTCCCGCTCGCACGAAACCTTTCTGAACGAATATTCACGGAAAAACTTACAAACCACAGTTCCCTCTATGTATGTTTGTATTGATTTTAGTTAGAACATCAAGTTTAATGAAACCTGGCGGTGCTTTTATGAACAAAATCGGTGAAACTGAAAAAAGAAAATACGCGTTCAGTAATGTCGAATTTCTGGTCAACCGATTTTCTTCAAAATTTAATTCTCATTAACATTACAGATGATAGTTCAGGTCTCTTTGTGGTATTTAGACGAAATATCAAGTATGAACTCTCCAGGATTTTTCATTTTTGAAGTATGCTGACTACACACTCACACGGACCACTTTCTATCTATAAACCATTTTTTTGGACTCAGGGAACCTCAAAACATGTATTTCCGGTGAAAACTCGATATCGAAAATTTGGCACGATCGCAATAATTACTCTTACAGTAGTAAGAGAAAGTAAAAATGTATTGCATTTCTTATTTTAAAATTATATTGTTAATAAATTTATGAAATATATTTAATTTCTGCACCAAATAAACCTTTCCTAAAGTTAAAGCAATGAAATACTTTACAAACACAATACCCGTCTATACAATTATACAACATTGTATAACAGAATTATGATTATATAATAACAGAGAGAGGTTGTGGAGCGCCTGGTGGAGAGGTTATAAACTGTTATAATATCCACTAATCAATATTTAATGTAAATATATACATAAAATACAATCTATTGTATGTAACTTTCTGTTTATATTTTATTAAGTTCAATACACAACTTTGACGGAAAATGAAGAGACAGAAAGAGAGGAGTCTGGTGGTATTCAACATAATAATACTGTGCTCCCACTGCTGCTATGCACCACAGCTGGCGGTATAGTTGTCGCTCCAAAATTACATATATAATGTATATTTTAACGGATGAAGTTTGGCAACATTGTCTTTCCAGTTTTGAATAGTATTTGCATAGTAATATCTCTAGGACGTAGGCCTTTCTTACAAATCTGTCTCTAATATTTAACCAGTGTTTGTTTAGTACGTTTGTAATCTACCAGAATTACCAGTCACGAAAGATTATTGGTCTGGAACTAGTTGTTTTATTTATTACGTCTTAGCTAACTTAATTAACTAAAACTTCTTGGAGCAGCAAACATCGCAGATAGCTTCACTTCATACTTCCGTTTAGTATTAACAGAGGATTCAACATTATGGTTTCGGTTTTTTTATGAGAAGTGTGACTTTACAGAATTATTTTGACTTCCTCATACGTTATAACAGGAAGTATTGTGATCGCGTCAAATGTCCGAAGTTTTTTTTTTATCGTTTTTACCGGATGGTAACGTTTTGAAGGTCCTGAAATGACAAACCCACACAGATCCTAGAACATACAGTCACACATACAGATCCTAGAACATGTATTCCTGGTGAAAACTCGAAATCGAAAGTTTGACACGATTATAATACTTCCTCTTGCTAGGAGTGAGAGAAAGTGATCTGTAAAAGGTGCAAATACTGAGAATGTACTTTTAATGGAATTCAAATACTCCGTATTTACTCCGTCTCTCTCTTTAATACCGCCTCAAATCCATTGCTAATTAGAAGTTGTTTTGTATTACGTTCTTGTATTTCAGTATTACCGCCAGATGTCGTGCTAATTAGAGCTGAATAAGTTTACTTTTTGTCACTTGTGAGAAAAAGTAATGACGGTATTTACTTTATGTCACTAATTAGAGTATAACTTCACTCACTGCTTTTGAACATTGTCAGATATTACACGGATATGGAAAATTATTTTGGGGGTTTCTAGCGGGGCTATAACGTTAAACTTTCCTCTAAATTGCCATATTAGTATAATGTATGGTTCTACTGCTTATATAATATTAAGTATATTGAAAGATTGATTACTATTCCCAATTTGAAGAAAATCATGTAAAGGGAAGTGCAACTAGCGCTTTCTGAGTTTTACGGAGTTTCCTTTAAGCTAGGAATGGCGCTAATATGGACCTATCACTTTTATTTGAAGCAGTTTTCCAGAAAAAAATGGATTCAAAAAGTTGATTATTGAGGAAGCTATGGCTGAATTTGGTTTATGGCTAAATTTCTCAAGCTCAGTATTTCTTGGCTTGATGAGGGCGCTGTCCTACGGTCAGTAATATAAGCGCAATCAGCCATGTAATCCTAAAATCAAGTTCTATAAATTTTATGGCTTTTCACCATCTAGTTCAGGCCACCCATATACATTTAGTGAAAATTTCCACTTGTAATTCTCCTTGTTTCAGTTATAGTTACAAATCTAATGAACGTTAAGTCCACAAATAAAAGCTCATTATAATACAATATTATGACATTCATTGTATACCGGTGTTACCATGGCGGAGGGAGTGTGTGTGTGTGTGTGATGTAGGCGTTAAAGGAAGTTTCTATCAATTAGTGACTGTAGATGGGTTCTGTCGGCAACACTGTCTGTACAGATACACACGTATATACATATATCTATCTGACGCACTGTTAATAATTGTATATATACACACGATAGCTCTGTGTTAAAGAGAATTATTAATTTGCGCCTGCCAAATTAATACGGTTAGCTCTAATTATACACATCTCCATTATAACTTGCTACAGTCTCAAGGCACATGTAACTGGTGTGTAGATCTGTACTTATTAACATGTTATAATGATGATATGTATAGTTTCGTAATGCTTAAATTATATGTTAAATGATTTAACGTAATTTACAATATATTAATAATTCAACACGTTCACCATATACAGTAAAAAGTGTTAATTACCTTATCCCAGAATTCTTCAATTTCTAGTTAATCTGGAGCAAAGAAAAATCGTGTACACACTCCTCTTAACTTTAAAATAACGTGAAAAAAAAGAAATCTGGTGTGAACCATTCACGGCTGTTATTACAAGTACCGCCCACCCCCCTACCTATATATTATAAAGTGACAACTTTTCTTTAATCTTCAAATTTCACTCATTTTTGTTCTAAATTCAACGAATGTAATTTAGTAGGGAATAGGTAGGTACCTACCCGGACAGATAGAGGTCCATTCGACAGCGCCATATTTGGAATAAATCAAATAACATTGCAATTTCACACAACAAATTCCATAGTTTACCTAAAGTCAACTTTTTGTAAAAATTTTAATATAAAAGTGATAAGAATCGATAAGAATGAGTTGCTTCAAATTTGGAATTCTATCAATACTTCCTAATGCATGTTAATTTTTTTTGGGAGGGGGCGGCCAGTATTGTCAGGCATGTTTTTTTTTGGGGGGGGAGGCGCATGAACTGCGGTGGTTATTAGGGCACTCGAGTTATATTTCCTTTCTCGTATTGCGGCCACTCGAGCTGGGATGACACAAACAACCTGTGAGAATTCCATACACAACATCTTGCCCTGCAAGGTAGGGTGTAGCCCTAGGGTCGGGCATGTTAGTATTATGTGCTGAAGTGGTACTTTAGAGGAAAGCATAACGCTACTTTTACCCCAGAATCTCCTCCAAAGATGAATTTTTCCAGAAAAATATTTCAAATAAAAGTGATAGCTTTTAACATGTGTAGTTAATATTGATTTGATCTTTAAAGGAAATCGTTGCAGCCGTTTTCGAGAAAATCGCGAAAAACTGCGGAAAAAACGATCATATCCAGTAAAATCGCACTTTTGGTTGATGGATTTTGCTCGAACCTTCGTGTCTGAAGTCCTGAAAAGTTATCAATTTAGTGAAAGTTTATCAAGCCATCGAACCCGAATTCATCAAGCCGAGTTCTTCAGTGGGAAGTTTTCAGAAGCTTCTAGTTCGGTAAATAGAGTTCGACTTTTCTTTCTATATGTATGCACATACATACTGTTTTATTCCTGTTATAATAAAACTAATTGTTTTAATTAGAATTACTTTGAACATTGTTTAAATTTGTTGACTAACCCAAACAAACAACCTTCAGATCTACGTAATAATAGAAACTTTTAATTGGTCATTTCAGTAAAATATACTATAAAATTAATTTTATACTAATTACTTGTAACCTTTTACAGTTTACTAGCTTTTATTTCTCTCAATTTTATTTCATTTTTATATATATAAATATATATTTTTCTCTTTACATACAGTTTATATTATATATTGCAATAAATTTTTAAAATAGAGCTTTTCACCGGAATCTCATGTTTTGAAATCACCCAGATGACGATAAACAAATGTTTTAGCGTACAATCTATGCGCATCATAACAAAATATCACTCAAAAATTGAAAATAATCACTGGAAACTCCAGCTTGATATGTACGTAAGTCTCTACTACCACCGCGCCAGGCACTAAGATTTCGGACAACATCCACCGACCGGAAATGTCATGTTACGGATTTTGTTTTTTGTGATTTTCTAGTAAACAGCTCCAACGATTTTATTTAAAGTTCGTATACTATCTACACACATAAATACCTATCACTTTTATTGCAACATTTATCTGTGAAAATTAATGTTCCCAGATACATTTATCTGTAGCATTATGCATTCCTCTCAAGTACCACTTCAGTATAACATAAACCACCTACATAATATTATATACATCAGAAGCATTGATAGAATTTCAAATTTGAAGAACATCCGCTAACCAGGAAGTGGGTTTTACAGAATAGATTTTTGATTGGAATTTTCTCGCAAACAGATACAACCATTTTCTTTAAACTTGGAATGCACTGCTGCATAGATAGAAATGTATCACTTTTATTTGAAATATTTTTCTGAAAAAATCGATTTTAAAGACGGGGTACTGGAGGTCTGTCAGTTAGTTTAAAGTTAAATTTACACAAGCTTTGTTGATTTTGAAATAGAGCGCTCTATATAAGGCCGCTCAGGTATACAAGTAAAATCCTCCCACTACCATATTTATGGCCACTCCTACTAAACGTTGTAACGTTGCAATTTTAAAGAATATGTCTTAAGTAGATTGAATTAATTAGAGCAAGAGGAAGTTGTGTGAGTGTTTAACACCAGATTTTTTTGCACGAGTTTTTCGAAACCACGTTTCTGAACTATCTTTATTGACAACGGTTCTTTAAACTTGTGCATGCTGCTGCTGCCCATGTATAAATCTAACAATTTTATTTGAAACATTTACCCAGAAAAAATTGTTTTCTAATGAGCGACCTAATGGATATATGAGGTAGACTTAACTTTTAAACTGCCATTAAAATGTTGGCTGGCTGCTGATAGTGAGAGAGAAAGAAAGAATGATACGTTTATTAATGTCCAGGGACATTGGTCCCTTAAGGACAACAATAGTATATACATACATTTAAATAAATCAAATAACTCTACTCTGAGTTGCTGCCAAAAAATTTACAAAATATAAAGAAAAGAAACAAAGGAAAAGAATTACATCACTTTTAAAACTTAAAACCAAACCTTAGCAAAAATTAAAAGAAAAGAATTAAATACTATTAATTAAATACTGCACCAGCTTTTGTGACAAATATATACAAATAATACTGACAAGCATATAATAATAATAATAACTATAATGACTTGATTGCAATAATAATACGTAGAAAACAAAAAAAGGAATAAGTAATAGTAAATTATCCATTAACATAACTTTCAAATAGGTGCTCATACAAGTAGTATTTGAAAGTATTGGCAGATTTGGCACGCGAATCTACCGATAAAGAATTCCATAGCCTACATGTTTTTAAATAAAATGAATTTTGATAAGTTGCCGTTTTAGGTGTAGGTGTATATAACATAGAATCTACTTGACGAGTAGGTCTTAAGTGCAACCGTCCTTTGTTACTAAAAAGTAAATACAGATAGTCTGGCAATTTATTTCTAAACCGAAAATAAATAAAAGTCCCTAAGAAATATTGCCTTCTGTATTCAATATTTAGCCAGTTCAGCCGGTGGTAATAAGGAGTAATATGTTCATCTTTCCTGACACCAAAAATGAAACGAACACTACAGTATAGAGCTCTTTGTATCTTCGTTTTCAATTCAGAAGTCAGGTCCAAATAAACAAGACAGCAGTAATCTACATGTGGGAGGACGAGTGTCTGAACCAACTGCTTTCTTAATGAAACAGGTAGAATCTCTTTATGATACTTCAGTTGATACAAAGCTCTGTTCATTCTATTGACATCACCCACATGATTGTATCAAGTTAAAGTGCTATTGAGGGTAAGCCGCAAGAATTTAGCAGTATCAACTTAAGTTAGATCAATGTTACCAATGTTGATCCTGCGAGAGAGAGAAAGAGATACTGGCATACATTCAAACGAATTCAACTATGGCTTCTAGGACTATAGTAGAGCACTTTAGCCTACGACAATATTTGATCTTGTTCTGGGTCACATATCCAACGCAACCTAGGATACTTACTCTTCGGGGATCTTCTAACTACGAGATGCCACTCCAGGATGGACTCTCCTATTCTCAGTCCTATTACACTTGCCCCACCCAACACAGACATTCCAGTTTGACCATGACCCTAAATACTCTTCTCCGTCTTCTAAATTCTGCGTATTTTTTTCGGCATTAGGGAATCAGGTAACCTTATCCCTAAAATCCGATAGGTACACCTCTCCTCCAACTATATTTGTATTTAATGCTAAAGCCATCTAAAAGTTTAGCAAGAATACTAAGTTTGAAAAAATAATTGTTAGTGTTTAACAAAAGATTTCTTTTTGGCTGAGAGGGAACTTAAAACGTGTACTTATTTAGAACATCCCACACAAGCTCAAGATTACCACCGGCAAAAAAATAAAAAAAATTGAAATTAATAGAGTAAAAAATTTGCTAATAAATAAATGTAACGAATTAATAAAGCAGAGAGTTAGAGAGAGAGGAGATCAAAAATGAAAAAATAAAGGCTTTAAAAATTTCCCTCCCCTCCAAAAAATAATGAAGGAGTTAATAAATAATATCCACACACAAACACAATCGATAAGGCAGTGGCCTAATGGCCGGTGGTTATGGGGGTGGGGTGGCAGTGGAAGTGGTAGTGGTGGTGGCGGCATGTGTGCATGTTATTGCTGTGTGTCACCAACACTTCCATACTGAGTGGCTCCACTGCCACTTAGAGCTGGTCCACACCCACTGCCATATCTATATATATTATTCTATCGAACTGATATCTTTTTTCAGTCGATAAATAATATCGTCTCTCACTCGCCCCCTCTCTCGTACACTTCTCATTCCTTCTCTCTCAGCTACAAAGTGCGGTTATTTTCTTGGATAACAATAATTTTTTCACTTCAGATTAAAAAAAGTGATTATTTACTTTTAATTAGGAATTAATTACAAAATGTTTGATTACATTTTTAATAGAAAACTTTAATCGATTAACCATATTGTTGTTTTACCTTTATCTTTGTTTTTTAAACGTAAATTTGTACACCAATTTTTTAAAACAGTTTTTTACTTTCTCCTAACTCCTGGAGGAGGAAGGATTGCGAACGTGTCAAATTTTCAAAACTGACTATTCAACGGTACTTCCGGTTTTAAAGTCCACTGAGTAAGGAAAACATGTTTTTAGCGAATGTTGTGTATGTGTGTGTGTGTGTGTGAGTGGTTTCAACGAAATATCTCAAAAACGAATAGTCGCAGGTAGCTCAAACTTGATATTCCGTCTGGATACCCCCTCCACATCTCTCACGAAGGATTCAGGCAACATCCATCAACAGAAATTGCAACTTCACTGATTTTCTTTTTAGTTTTTCCGCACACTCCGGATATGAATTTTGTCCAGCCTATATTAATGATTTACAGCGCTGAATCTGCTGAAACTTTCATCACGTCAAGGCCGTACTTTCCGCACCGTATATTCAACCAAATCACATAAATCCTCTATAACAAAAAGGAGAGATTATATCTTTCTTTGTTTTCTTAACGATCATATGAACAAGTGATATGAAGCAAAGGAATACACTCTCTTTCTCTCTCTCTCTCTCTCTCTCTCTCACACACACACACACACACACACACACACACAGTGAGAAAGAATGGAAGGACGTAGAGAGAGTATATTTAGTGTTGTTCTTTAGTATTTAGGTAGGCTGCGGCTTTGTTTGCTTGGCCATGTATTGTTTGCAGTTTGCTTGGGTTATCTCAGCCACTGTTTGATGCTCACGCAAGAGACCTTGTTTAGTTGTTATACTCATTCTCTTCGTTACTTTTGTGGTTATTCTTTATTCTGCTCTTCTCATCATCCCCTTTTTTTTTTTTTTTAACCTTTTTTTATAATCTGCCTAGTTGTTACCATACAATTTTTTCTAAAAAAAAAGGGACACAACGACCCATATTTTTCTTTTGAGCCGCTTCTGTAAAAATCTGGTGTAAAACACTCCACGAATTTCCTTTACTCTAATCAATACTATTAAATCAAGAAATTTTCTTTAAAATTGCGATGTTTAGTTGGGCTGGCCATAAATATGGTGGTGGGGATTTTACTTGTATACCTGAGCGGCCTTATGTTGTAACCAAACTTCGGCGCCAGTTCGAAGTTCGATTGTGGAAAATCTGTTACAAGGAAAAGAAAATTTTGCCTTCCCGCCAGCTCAGAGTGAGGCGGGGGGGGATTCATATAAATTGTTTAACATTCCGTAATGTAAATTCCTTACATAAATGAGAGGCAGGGAAGAAACACAGACAGAACGATTATTTGCTGTAACCTTTATTATGGTCCAAATGCAATTACAGAAAAATTCGTAAAAGTGCCGGGAAAAGAGAGGAACATCCCGGCAGAGTGCCAGTACTCATACTCTCTTTTAGAGCACTTTTCGTACTAGGATGGCTCAAAGTTCACACTTATTATTTCCTGCATTTTAGTAAATATTCTATCTATGGAGAAAACTTCCAACTATATTAAATATAATTATATTTTTAAATTTCCGGTTACAATGTGAAGCGCTCTATATTGAAACCGAGAAAACATGTGTAAATTGTAAATTTAAACTAATTGACAGACCCCCTCCAACATCCCCTCTAAAATCAATGTTTACAGAAAAATGTTTCAAATAAAAGCGATACGTTACTTTGTATGCAGCAAACATACCAAAGAAAATTAAAAAAATAACTGTGTAAAATCGCTAAAACCCTCATTAACAAATTTTTTTTCAAATTTGGAATTCTACCAGTGCTTCTAATGTATAATATTATGTATATGATATAAAACCATATAACATTCTGAAGTGGTACTTGTATATATGCGTTACCGTTCGTCCAGAACCCCTCAAAAAATCAATTTTGCCGGGAAAATGTTTCAAATCAAAATGATAGATATTAGACGAAATTTAAAGAAAATTGTTGGAGCAGTTTTCAAGAATATCACGAAAAATGAAACAAAAACATTCAGTAAAGTCACTTCCGGTTCATGAATTTTGCCCAAAATGAAGGTGTCACATGCGGCGGTAATACCCTTACAGAATAAATACCATGTTTGAACCTCCTTCGTCCTTTCGTTTTAAAGATATTCTTTTCACACACACACACACACAGACCATTCGCTTAAAATATTTTTTGCGATTTCGTGGAAGTTCAGAATATGTATTTCCTGTAAAAATTCTACTTCGTCAATCTGACACAATCACAAGCGGAGCTGGATTTTGTTTGTTTTGTTATTTCTTTATTTCTTTCTCACTCTCTCTTCTCGCAACACACGCACCACACACCCAAATCACACACACGCACCACACACCCAAACCACACACACGCACCACACACACAAACATCACATTGAAACGTTTAATGAGTGTGAGAAACTAGCGACCGAGTTAGCGAGAACTGAATAGAAAATAAAGTACCGTCTCATATTTCACTTATTCTCTCATTAATTTACAGACACGTCTGTCATTCTGTCTGTTCGTATTGTGAATTGAAGTGCGAGAGAATTTGTACAGGTGTTCTAGAACTTAACTAGAATTGTCTATGTGTGAATATTTTATCTTACTTAAAATGGGTTACCATAGTTTTAAAACGATTACTTCACACACTCTACCTCTCTTTCTCAGACTGTTTACCGGCCAATTGTGCTATTTACCTCGGCCCTGTAATGGGGTCGGGTCAATGGTGCAGCTACCTCAATAATGAACATAGTGCTCATGGTGTAGTGAACATAGTGTACACCTAAAACTCACCAAATTATGTCGACAAACAATCGTCTTAGATGATGTTGTTATTCGTGCAGCTGTAAACTTTGTCTTCATTGTTGTCGCACAATTTGTTGAAACTCCACACTTCCGAAATGCCGTTCCACGAATTTTCATTTTCCCACGAGTGAAAATGCACTTGTGAAAGAAAATTTGGTAATCATTATCAGAGCACTTTTCAGAGTTTTGTCTTATTATTATTGTTTGAGTGGTGAAGCTAAAACACCCAGAGATAGGAGAAACCAGATGCGGGGAAAAAACTTTCAAAGGGAAAAATAGCACAGACGAAAGAGAATACACAAAATAAAAAAATATTTAAAATATTAATAATAGCAGTAATAAAATGACTCACCTTTATGACATGAGAAGCACAGATGCTGGAGCTGAATAATTATCAGCTAAGAGATACTTGTAAAAAATTTTGTGTTTGTACATTCTCAATACGCATTTCTACATTATCAATTCTATTTTATCATTTTTCTGAAAGTATTGATTTCTAAGGGTAGTGTAGTTCTGCAGGATCTAACACATTAGGGTAGTGTAGTTCTGGAGGATCTAACACATTAGGGTAGTGCAGTCCTGTTGGATCTAATCCAGTGTAGTTCTGGAGGATCTAGCATGTTAGATTTTACGTGTTCTTGGGACACCACATTATCTTATATTTGCAGAGAACCAACCTGTATTCCTCCCTATTACAACGTAACATATATTATTGGATATCGTTTTGTACCAGTTGCGTGCTTGAACTATATACGCATAATCGGTAACTATTAGATTTTCGAAAAAAACCTTAAAATCGATCTTGATTAGAATTAAATCTTTCTTTTACCTAACGTATTGCCCTCTTCCTATCATTACATATTTTCCAAGAAGAAATATGAGCAAACTGGAAGAAACACGCAAAGTTTCAATCAAGAATTATTGATGATCAGAAATTTTTACTTAGTTTCATGTTTTAGCAATTAATAATATTAATTAAAATAAATGGACTTACTTGATCATCGGATTTGATTTATGAATGGATGAATAGCCATGGAGATAATGATGATCGTATTACATGATTGGTCTCATATGTGTGTGTGTGTGTGTGTGTGTGTGTGTGTGTGTGTGTGTATATTAGGTGATAAATTAAGTATATCTCGCTGCAAAATGCCTGTTGCTGTTGATATAAAGCATTTTAGATTAATTTTTATAAAAATTTTTGGATATTCCATAACAAATTGCTAGAGACTCAAAGAGTCCTTCTTAGGCTTACAAGCGCCTTAGAATTTTAGCGGACTTATCCGACAAAAAATTTAGACTGAAATACCCACCTTACTCGACTAATGCAGTACCACTTACAGTTTTAATTTAAGCTTTTTTTAAAAAAGGACTGGATTTATTACGAAACGTTGAGTAAAACTGTTCGTTCTACTGAATGACGTAACAGAAGGAACATTGAAAGTTTCTATTCCACAGTTCTCTAAAGAAACCCGTTTCTCACAACAACCATTTCCAAATAAAGGTCCGAAATAGGTTACTTTTCTTTTTTCTTAAATAATATAGTGTATGGAGTTGGCTGTGAGTATTGAAACAGTAAAGACGTGTGCTTGTGTATCCTGTGTTTCTGGTGAATTTCAGTGGTTTTTCGGAGCCATTTTTAAACAAATATACGCACAATCTACTCTACAAATTCTATTGAACTTAGTGGTGATTTTGTTTTTGTGAAAATTTCATTAGTTTTTCCAAAAATTAAAAATTTCAATCATTAATAAGTTCAGAAACTTGAACTAGTTTGTCTGTTTATTATTATACAATGGTAAGAAATCGTAGTAGGGAGTGCAGTCTTTATTGTACTACGGGTATACCTCCCCAAACACCACTCCCACTGCCACATTCTTTGTCCTGCACTCTCTAGGGAAACACGTTGACTATAAATTATATCTTTGAAACTTTGAAGTATCTTTAATTAATATATCTGATCTTGCCACTGTTTATCATTAGCCCTTACTCCACCTGTTTTATAAGTGAACATAAAATCGAATAAATAGTACTAATAGTAATAAAGATAAAATAAATAAAAAATGAATACAGCGGCTAAAATTGACATGATCTTAAAACACTTTGCCGACATGAAGGAAGAAGTTATAGATATAAAAAAGCAACAATCTGAATTCATAGAAAAATGCAATAATGTTCTTTCTACCTTAAATAATACTGTAAAAGATGTAGAAATCTTAAAAAAAGAAAACACTGACTTAAAGCAACAGATTTTTAAGTTAAGGAATTATGTTGATAACGAAGAGCAAAGAAAGTTAAGAAAGACATTAACTATTTTTGGCATACCCTATTCGTCATCAGAAGATATGATGAATATTATAAAAAATATTTGCCAATTTAACGAGATAATTACAGCGACACTTTAATTATCAGTGTTTATAGGAAAAAGGGGAAAAATCGTGAACCCACACCCCTAATTATTCTCAAGTTAGGTAATATCAATTTCAGAAGAATGTTTCTAGAAAAAATAAAATCTAGGAAAATTAAATTAGATCTGAAGTGCTGCCAATCAGATAAAAAGTTCAGTTCCAATAACAATATCTAGTTAATGAGGCAATGTCTCTTAAAAACAGATACCTGTTTAAGAAAGCCAAAGAATTGCAAAAAAATACTGTATTGAGACATGTCTGGTTCAAAGCGGGCAAGTTGTTTTGTAGGCAGTCGGATAATTCTTCAACAATAAGAATAAATTCCGCAGCTGATTTTGAAGTAATCTGTAACCCACAGTCATCCATATATGAAACTGACTCAGATGAATTTATGTCTAGCGATGACAAGTTATCAAAGAAGTTCAAGAAGAGGAAAGTTAAAGAATTGAGTCTCAGAGAAGAGTAGCAATTAATTCCGCAAGGAAATCAACTTGCACACAACTTTCGACCCGGCAAATATTATTGTTCTCAACCTCAGAGTGAACTGTGTGATGTTGTCTATTGGAACATACAGGGTTTTTCTAATGTTAAAATGAACCCTCTATTGAGAAACATACAATCTTGTGCCTGTGTGAAACTTGGATAGCATCGGATAGTATTACTGCACTCCCGAGCACTCAAGAAATCTCGTCAATTGTTGCACCAGCCATCAAAGTGAAGAGCAGGGGTCGAGCAATGGCGGATTGATCAGCTTATATCATTCTGATACCTTCAAATTAGATCTAATTGAGAAATGTGAGTACTGGCTGTTTGTTCAGGTTAATGTAAAGCAAATCGACTCTAAATTTATAATAGGCTTAGTTTATTTCAAACCATCCTAAGATTTAACAGTTATATTAAACTCCTTCAATGAATCTCTAATTAATATTAAACAAAAATTTCCTGGTAAATTAATCTTGCTAGGTGGTGACTATAACTGTAGGGTTGGTCAACTCAACCAATTTAATGATAAACTAATCGGTAGAACCTACTTTAGCGGAAACCGTAATAGCTACGACGAAATAGTAAATAACAAAGGTGAGATGTTAGTAGATTTATTCGAGAATAATAATTTTATATTGTTAAATGGCAGGTCACCAAGCGATAATCCCAGAAATTTCATAAATATAAACTTTAATGGCCAAAGTATAATTGATTTGATATGGTGTAACATTGATTGTCTGCATTTAGTAAATGATCTCTCTATAGAATTGACTGCCTCTGAATCTGATCATCTACCATTAAAAATAAATCTTAATCATTGTACATCCTGTCACTCAAAACGAAAACACAAACTAAATGTCACTACTAAAGACACTCTTAATTGGGACCCTAATAAATGTTTAGCTTTCAAAGAAACTCTTATGTGCTCGGCGCATGTCTGTACTGCACATCTAAATACTGTTGATCAACTTTATTTTAACTTTGTCGATGCAGTATACGAAACTGCTAATAGTTTACAATTGTCTTCAAAAAAAGTAATCAACATTAACAAAACTCATAGATACAAGAATGTAGAAATGAAAAGAAAATTGTAGAAATTAATCTAAAAAACTTTAAAAAAGGAAATTATTTGCACGTACTTAAATTAATTTATGACAACTCAAGGAAAAAATTTCGAAATCTATTAAAACTAAAAAAACAAAATTATCAACAACATACAATAAACAAACTAAACGAAAGTAAAGACAGTAAAGCATTTTGGCTAACAATAAATAATTATAGAACCAAAAACCGTCAAAACCATCCGATATCTATTGACCAATGCGTAACATACTTCAAGCACTTTTATAGTAACCATCCATATCTAATAATTATTGTTTTAGTATAACTAATCCGGTGCTACACTCTGAAATAACCCTGAATGAACTTCAATTCTCCATTAAGAAGTTGAAAAACGGTAAAACTCCTGGCAGAGAAATATACCAAATGAATATTTTAAACATCTACCAGAAAACTGGCAACTCTATTTAATCTCTTTGTTTAACAAAATTTTAGTTTCAGAAAAAATGCCGGCCTACTGGTCGAAGTCTGTGGTAACTTTGATTTATAAAAAAGGCAATAACTCTCCCCTGAGAATTATCGCCCATTTTCCCTTTTAAATACCAGTCTTAATATATTCACACAAATTATTCTCGAAAGATTAATTATCTGGAGCGGAGAAAATAAGTGTATCTCCGAATCGCAGTGTGAATTCCGTAATGATCGGTCATGTAAAGATAACATCTTTTTGAACACTATAGCTCAGATAAAATTAGGGTACAGGAATAGTACTTCTGTTATATTTGTTGACTACAAACAAGCATTCGATAGTGTCAATCATTGCCTACTGTGGGAAAAATTAAATCGTTTAGGGGTTAGTGGCAAATTAATTCGTATATTAATTAGGATGTATGAGCAGGCTGTGATTCAAATAAAAGTAAATGGAAAACTCTCCGAGAGGTTAGGGGTCCTCCAAGGCGAAGTCCCATCCGGCTTCCTTTTCAGCCTGTTTATTAACGATATAGAACCGTTTTTCAGATCCGAAGGGGCTTATGGAATTCCAATAAATCAAACCACTGTGACGCGCTGATATCATTGTACGCCGATGATAAGATTATCTTCGCAGACACATAGAAGGATGCTAAACGAAAGTTAGAACTTCTTGCCGAATTTGCTTCAATAAATTTATTAGAAGTAAACAGTGCCAAAAATAAAGGCGTGCAAAGTAAAAACAAAAAATTTTATTACTTAGGTAAAGAACTGGAAGTAGTCTCCTATTATAATTATCTGGGTATTCAGTTCTCTAATACTAGTGTATTTCATAAGGCGAGCATCTCAGCTGAAGCAAAAACACGTTCTGCGGTAGGGACATTATTGGACATTTGTAATAAAGCTAAAATTAATTCATGGACTAGCCGAAATAAACTAAAAGATGCAATTGCCATCAATTGAGCACTCTTTTCTTATTGCTCCGAGATATGGGGGTTGCGATAACCTTAACTATTGAAAAGGCATATTTAAATTTTTATAAAAAACTTTTTAGTTTAAATAAAAATACACCATTTTGGCTGATTAGAATAGAATATAAGGTAGATCATTCATCCTTAAAGTATTAAAACTTGCGTTAAACTGAGTCCTGAAACTTCTCAAAGTGAATAGTGATAGGATACAAAAATATGTTATCTTAAATTGAAAGAAAATCATCAGATTCAGAGGTCGATTAAATTTAATTGGTATTCTCAATTATATGAAATACTTGAAAAAAAATAGACGAAAACTCTCTTTTGTCAGAAACTGACCCAATAGAATTTAAAGGAAAAATTCCTATAGTCTTAAAAAAATACTCAGAATATTTAAAAGCCGATGATCTTGAGCTACGGCGCTAGCGAATACAGCCCATTTTATAAACAAATTGTAGAGGCCACCAGCACCACAGAATATTATTACTGCACACCAATTTAACATTCACCATAATCAAAATGTTCTCCCAATTAAGACTGTCTAGTAAATATCAAATTAAAATTACTTATAAAAATTTAGTTTATACAATTAAACCAAAAGAGACATGTACTACTTGTAATATAAATGTTTTAGAAGATCTCTACCACATTATTGTTAAATGCCCTATATACTGTGCTCTCAGAAACCACTAAATACCCTATGTAAATGATACAACAACCGATTACATTCCCTTCACTATTTGTTACTAATGATTATTATAAGATAAAAAGTTAATATTCTATTAATCGACTGTCTGAAATTGAGATCATTTATAATTAACGAGTAACTATACAATAACCTACTCTTAAATATGAGAAAATATAAGTTACAGAAATTTACGATACATTAAAATAAATCTTGATTAAATCTATAAGTAAAACTTGGTTTAAATTATTTAATTATTAAGTTAAAACTAGGAGGCAAGATGTTTATTTTATTTTCTATTATTTTGTTTAAGTTTCAATTTATCTTAATTTATTTATTTATTTACATATTGTACTTTGAAGTTAAGAACGTCAATTCTTAGTTTTCGGCTAATGTAATCTCTAATATTCTGATTTGTAAAGTTTACTTCTGACCAAGTGTGTATCTTCCTTTTGTTTTTATATCAGCTAATGGTTTGTTTGTATTAATGTATTTATTATTTTGATGTTGTATACATTATATTATAGTAAATTGATTATTATGATTATTGATTGTTGGTTATGACAGAACCAACTCTATTTGTATGGGGGGGGGGTTCTCCCCGATGGCAAATAAATAAATTATTATTAAATAATATACGAATTTTGATGGGTATCATTGAAATAATGACTTGTTCGCGAAAATAGTGTAAACTGATGTAAAAAACATTTCAGCATATCGCACTTCCGTTTTGGACGCATTTTGGATGCAACCTTTGTGCTAGATGCCCAGGCAAAGCCTAAAGGATTTGAGCATCCTGTGATTTTTCAGCACGATCGCAATACTTCCTAGTAAGAGGAAGTATTGCGATCGTGTCAAATTTTCGATATAGATTTTATCAAGTTTAGAGTCTCCAAATTGATATAAAATTGAAGACAAACATTTAGTAAAATTGATGAGTTTGAAGAAAATTGTCACTTACATCTGTAAGTAACTGTAGCAGTAAGAGAAAGTGGTGTGAGTGTTTCACCTCAAATATTTCAATTTTCTCCGACGGCTTAAAGAAAGCAAGTACTTTGCGTTAGTGAAAAAGTTTCGAAATCGTTTGTTTACATCGGAAATAGATGTATTGGAGATTCTCAGCGCACGGAAAATATTCTATTTTAAAACATTTTACAGGAAAAACTGATTTTGTCAATGGGTTTCTGTGTAGTACACAGAAGTTAAAATTTCAGCTATTATTTGGGTTTGTTCAACGATAGAGGCGCTGTCTTCAGCACGACAATGTTAATCACTGCAACTTGACAATGATTATTGCAAGTTTAAAGGGAATTAGTTAATTTATAATTATTACATTAAGCTGTAGTTAGTAGTAAAAGTCATGTGTGCATTTCATTACCAGATTTTTGTTTTGTTTCGCAGCATTAATAATCTAATGTTGACATACAGGAAATGTTTAGTACATAATAGAAATAATGTAATGTAGATAATAGTGTTATGTTAAATAATTGTATATATTTACATAATATTATATATGACTATACATATCAGCACATGTGTGGATGAATCTACATGTTTCTCCATGTGTACACGGAGAAGTACTGATGTTGCACTTTGGTATATGCAGGACGTTTGGAGCATTCAGGGGGGGGGGGAGTATCTGGTGCCATACTCTACAACATTACACGTACGAATAGTGTAATTGTACGAGTGTGTGTGTTTTATAATTTAAACACAGTGATGGCCTCTGGTGGCGATAAGAGAGAAGTATAAACGTTTAAACTTTAGTCCACCAACTGATATATTGCGATAGAGAAGTACAATCGTTTTTTGTAACTTTTTTTTTAATAAATATTTTTTCTTTAAATTCCCGCCACTTTTTTATTTTTATTTTTTTTTATTTACTATTCTTTTTAGTAATTAAAGAATTTTAATTCCATATATACGTATTTTGACTGGTTTTGTCCAAAAGTCGAAAGCGTTACACTTAAAAACCTGTAACATTTTCCAAGAACAGCCATTTCAAACACCAAGATTAGATTGGGGATTGGCTCTTTACCTGCGCCACCGCGACCCTCATGGGTCTATTGTGCACCCCCTAAGTTGGAGACCTCTTCCCAGCTCTGTCCTTTGTCGAACTGTGGAGTCTGGGGAAGCTCCCAGGTGGCCATTTAGAGCACCTGCCATCAGAGCACCCTCTCGAGCCCTGTTTGCCTCAACAGACTTAATAGGCCCGAGAGAGGCTGAGACTTACAGGTACCAGCTTCTCCTCTCCAAAGAGGCGATACCGCAGCCATACAAGCCCCTCGCACTGACATAGCATGTACAGAGCTGTTTTCTTCTTCTTCCTGACAAAACCTAAACAGGCTATCCACTGCGATACCCATGCAATGCGTGTGCTTATTGAGTCTACAATGGCCAGTGAGAACGCCAACTGCTAACCTTATAGCCATCCGGCCTAGTTAGAGTAATTCTGCAGTTAGCCTGGGCAAGTAACTATGAATGAACACTTTTGGCTGGGGTTTTGGGCCACCATGTCCTTCCATGTCCCTCTATCTAATATCAAGACTTTGAAGGGTTTTTGGAAGTCGTATCTAAGAGTCATTATATACGGAAGCAGAACTAAAATGGTGTCTGCCTCCAACTCCTCGCATAGTTCCTGGTATTTCCCACTATGCCTGGGATAAATGGGAGCTTGTCCCTGTTGCAGTCGAGCCACAACTGCCCTAGCAACGCCTTGGACGTAGATGTGGAGTGGTGGAAGGTTTAAATGAACCTCCAAGGCCGCAGTGGGCGTAGTCACCAAGGCGCCCGTCGTGCTCAGGCAAGCCAGCCTTTGAACACTGAAAGCGCCGCACCCCCCCCCTATCGGCAAGGTCTTTGTCTACCATACCACCCTAGTATAAGTCCACAGGGTCATCTTCGGGCTTAGTCCCCAACTTTTACCGCACAGCCACCTACACCTACTCATGGCGCTTTTGGCTTTATGTGTGATAATGTTGATATGAGAATTCCATGTCAGCCTTCGGTCAGATATGACTCCCAAATATTTGGCTTCCATGGCAAATGGGATCGTAATCCCTCTGAGTAACGGCTGTTAAGCCTTATAAATTTCTCTTCCTTGTAAAAGGAACCACTTTAGTTTTATGGGATTAATGGAGAGACCTTCCGCCCTACATCATTGATTTACAATATTGAGCGCCCTTTGCATGCGCTCCGAAACGGTTACCGCGAATCGCCTCCTCACCACGATTGCCAAGTCATCCGCAAATTCTAGGCAATGGAAGCTTTCCTAGGCTTGGAAGTTAGTTTGACCAAGATGTCGTCGGCTAATAACGTCCACAACAATGGCGGCAAAACGCCTCCTGCGGACAGCCTGTACTCATCCTGGAATTAAGAAATGAGTTGTCTATGCTGGCTATATTAGTCCTTCATAATAGACTAGTCCTTATCCACTGACAAATCGTTGGAGATGTACCCCTTCTCATCAGTGCACCCACTAGTGACTCTGAGGACACATTATATCTAAAAAGCAAGCTACCGCAATTTCCTTGCCGTCAAGTGACTTTTGGAGTAGATTTTAGGTCATCCAGCGCCAAGTCTACGGATTTTCTTGTTTGACTATTAAGAGGATTCGTCCTTAGTTATAAACCTGTCACTCTCTTCGCCATCGTCTTCAGCAGAAAGGAGGACAGGCTTATTGGTCTAAACGACTTTGGCGATTGGTCTGCTGTCCTCCCTACTTTTGGAAGAAACACGACCTTCACCTTCTGCCACTCTCTCGGAGTGAATCCCCAAGCCAAACAGCCTCTGAAGATTCTACATAGGTGTGGTATCAACACCTCCCCCGCCTTCTGTAAGAAGATCGGGTAAATTCCATCCACTCCTGTCCAATCGCCCATCTGAGCCTATTCGGCTGTAGGATGTAGTTTGCAATTTTCCAGTCCGCCCGACCAGGCCTTCTCAGCCCCTCAACCTCGAGAGGGGCCCCCCGGTGAGAGGACCCTGGAAAGTGTGTACTCATAAGCAACTCCAGTGACTCCTCTACCGAATTAGTGTAGGTTCCGTCATCTCTCCTCAGGAACCCTACCCTGTCCGCAGTACCTTCTCTTGCCAGGATCCTGTGAATTCTTGCGCATTCTCAGGTGTCCGCCACGTCCTCACAGAATCTCCGCCAAGCTTTGCGCTTGGCCTTCCTTATTTCAATATTGTACTGCGACAGTGCACTTTTATACGTTGCCCAGTCTTGGTTGCTTTTGGCTTTATTAAACACCCTTCTCATCTCTCGCCTTCTCTCTAGGTGATCGCTCGACCAGACTGTCTTCGACCTATGAAGCCTTCCCTTCTCCAGACAGTTTTCCTGGTAGGCGTCTAATATTACCAGTGCCACTGCCCGTTCCAGACTTTCCGCCTCTCGTACGTCCACCTTAAGGTTATTACGAGACTCGCTGAGCCTCCCAACAAATCCCTCCCAGTGAGACTCCCCCAGGCTTCGAATCCTACTAATGACCAATGGTGGAGTGCCTATATCGAACCTAATATGCCTATGATCTGAGCATGATGGTTCACTTGATACATGCCAGTGAGCAATTTTGCTGGACATATAGGCAAGGCTAGCGTCAAATCCAGCACCTCTCTCCTAGCTGCACTCACAAAAGTTGGTTCCAGCCTAAATTAGCCACATGCAACCCTTCACCAATAATGAATTCATAAAGGTACTTACCCCTTTGGTTGGTATCGGTGCTCCCTCAGGCAGTAATATGCACATTGGCGTCGCACCCCAGCACCAGCTGTAGATTCCCTCTTCTGTAATATGCGACTATTCCGCTCCGTAACTGGAGGGGGAAGTTCTCATGTCCAGGGGAGTAGTTTGAGCTAATAACCAGCCTTTTCGCTCCCTCTTCGGTAATGATAGTTAGGAGAGCTGTAACACAATCAGCGGAACATAGCTCCGGTATTAGTCCGCAGCTCACCTTGCTACTATTTATTATACACGCTCTAGGTCTACTCCCAGACGTGTTATACATTACCTTACCAAATTTCGGATTCAGTCCTCGGACGATCCCTCCATGGCACCGCGGCTCCTGCAGTAGGGCTACAAGTAGCAACTCCCTGTCGAACCTCCTACTAAGCACGGCCGAGCGGCCTTTGAATGGTGGAGGTATGCCTGCACCATCTTGACTGTCATGTAAGGCCTCCGAGAGGGGCGAAACCGCTTCCGCGGCTACCGGACACCGCTCCTGGCCTTGAGGCCTGCGGAGCAAACCGGTACCGTTTCCGCCAGGGGACGCACCCACGGGAATCCCCGCTTCTCCGGCCGCCTCTTTCTCCAACGCCCCTCTCCTACGGGTAACACTGCAAGGGCAACCTGTAACGCCTCCATCTCTCCTTCCAGGCCCCCCTGGCCTGCTTCTGGCAAAGCCGCCTTCAGAATGCTCTCGGCCTTGGGCTGATCCTCCTCCATCTCCATCGCCTTGGCCTCCTTTGAGCTCTTGCTTTTTGGGGGCTTGTGTCGAAATTTCACCCGCCCCCTACCATAGTAAGGGGACATATCTAGCCTTTTCAGCTCAGCCAATGACCCCCTGTCCATGGAGAACGTCCAGAGGCACCCACCCTCTACGGGTAAGCAACCCCAGGTCTTCCACAATCTGGTATTTAGCCCCTTGTTACTCACTTCTAATCTCGTGAGTACTCTTTCGCCTTTACCTTCTTACCTCCCTCGTTAGGGATAAACACCTTACAGGTTTCAGGACCCAATATGTCATCCCCCTCGAGTGTTAGAAGGTTTGCACCTTCCCAAGGTTTAAGTTTTGGAATGATTTCCCTCAGCCACTCGACACTATCTATGCTTGCACAATTAATGACAACATACCCTGGCTTTTGGGCACATTTGGCCAATCTGACCTGGGGCCCGCCTCTTGGAATCTTGTCATACTCCCCCAGTATTGCATCCTGGATGGCTTGCTGCCTCTCCATAATTAACTGGGTATCGCGGAAGCCTTCTTGCACAACAGCGATTTTCACCGATGAGAGAGCCTCATTGTAGGATGCTCCAGAGTTTTGGCTTTAACCCTCTTAGGCGATGGCTGCTGCGGTGGGGATTCCCCTCTTACCTGGGCCTCATAGTCGCCTTTTTTGAGCGTTCGGCCCATTGGAGAAAGTTTTCTCTAATAATTTGTCGTTTGGCCTGGATGTATTCTTGGCCTGCCTCTATACGAGCCTTGAGTTGGCGAGTTTTCTTTTTACTTTCTTTTACTGCTGTGATTATCAAATTTTCGATACGCACTTTTCACCGGAAATACATCTTTTGAGGTTCTCCGCTAACGAAAATTGTATTTTTAACGAATTGCCTCCGTATACTTGAATGTGCATGTGAGCTGGTCAGGAGTCAGTGTGAACAGGTACATTAGGGACATTTTCAAATTTTTATAAAGTGCAGTCAAATAAATAATTTTTCTCTCTTATTAGCCAAATGAATCATTCAATGCTCTGATTTTTTGTTTAACTTCCTCTTACTAACAGTAAGAGTATTGTACTAACAGTACTGTAATCATGTCAAATTTTCGATATCGACTTTTCACTGGAAGTATCCGTCCCGAGGTCCCATGGTCCAAAAAAGTGGTTTTTAGCAAATTGGGTGTGTGTTTTTATGTATGTGAACAATATAAAACGAAAAACCGCAGAAAGTTCAAACCTGATATTCCGTTTGGGTATCACCATGGGATCTGACAATAAGTTGCCTGTTAAAATTCCTCTCCCAGAATTACCATTTTACTAGTTGGTTTTCCCTTTTTTGCAATTTTGTCGAAAATGGTAAAACTTAGTATATCAACAACACACATACAAAGATCTACAGTTTATAGTTGAAACATTTCCACGTAAAAATGCATTTAAGTGTACTTTTGGAGCAGAGGTGGGGTTACGTTGTCTTCTAAAGTGCTATTTCAGTTTGTTACACAATTCTGTCATCCAAATAATATTAATTAGAATCAAATATGTTGTTGAAATTCCGAGTTTGAAGAAAATCAGAAGACCGGAACTGCGTTTTTACTGAAAAGTATTTTTCAATGTTCTGCTATATTTCTAAAACGGCTCCAACGATTTTCTTTAAACTTAGTATGTGAACTACACATATAATGAGCTACTTTTATTTGAAACATATCTCTGGGAAAATGCATTTAAGCGGCTAATGTGCTATCTTAGTTGATTATGCAATTCTACCATTTAGGCAAAATTAATTAGAAATAATTAGATTGTCAAAATTCCGAGTTTCAAGAAAATTAGTAAACCGGAAGTGTTTTTACTAAACAGTTTTTTCTGTTTTTGTGATTTTCTCCATAAAAACATCGACGAATTTCATTAAATTTGGTATACTAAATATAATGTTTGTCAATTACAATTTTGAAAAATGGAGTAAGAGAAAGTTGTGAGTGTTTCTCACTAGTTTTTTTTTTTAATGGCTTCCGAATATTTTGTATGAATACTTCATTTCTTTTGTCTGATTATTTTGGCTTTTGAATACTTTATAATTAAAAATGAAGGATCCTGCTTCTATCAATATGTATTGGTAACACAGAAGAACAATATGTTGATGCTGCCATTATTATCTAAGTCACTGCTGCTTGTGGAAATGGTGCGACCCCAATGAATGTTGGGAACCATGTGTTTACTGAAAACTACAAGTTGAAAAGCTCATTGTGGATTAAAATTTCGACAATTACATCAAGAGAAAGTTGTGATTGTTTCGCACCAGATCATTTTCACAACCAATTCTTCTTAGCAACAAAAGCTGAGAAAAATCAAACAAATTACTTTTGGCTTTTATATTCTGAGTCATTTATATTCCTTTCTTGAAGCACCTCCAGGAACAACCTATAAATGATTTTTATCCCCCGTTCAGTTCTTCCAGCTTCCTTTGCCACGCATCGTTATAATAGTTGACTCCATCTTGATATATAAAAAAAACCTAGTTTCTCCTAGATCGTATTACAGAGAAAAGTGACAATAAAATCAGCCGCTAGCAGCAGATTTTCCTCGCTGAATATTTTCCTCTAGAGAAAATACCTTTGCCTCTTTTTCTTTTCCTTCTTTACTTGATATTTTCCTCTTTACTTTTAGCGTATGTGTTTTCTTCGTTTTTCCATAGCCAGAGGCTCTACGGTTGGTGATAAAGTTGACAGGTATGATTTTCTTTCTACCAGAGAAAATCCCCCAAAGTATATACGTCAACTTTTTCTAACTCTTTAAGAAATTGTCATTGAATGTAAGAGTTTGGCTATATATGTATATAAAATGCCTGACAAACCCGATGGAAAGAAGGAAAGGTAATGCAAGTTTAGGAAATTGAAGTCGTTCACCACCAGAGTCGCTACTGTATATAGAAAAAGGAGGTTGGGCAGTAGAGGAACGCTTCCCTTAAGAGGTATATTTATAAGCTGTAGAAATATGTCTGAACAAGAACTGAGACACACGAAGCCACAGTAAGCAAGATATTTCCCGGAAAATGTCACTTTCTTTATTTTGATTTTTGTCTTTTCTCACCTAATTTTAATACTACAGGTTTTTCGTATAAGTAAAAGCCATCTACATAATCTTTAAAATACCGACCGAGATTTTCTGTTTTTCTTCTTTTTTTTTCTACACTTGCAGCAATGGCCACCAGAGTGAAGCGTTCGAGTAAACAAAAAAAATCCAACTAGAGATTAAAACAAAAAAAAACATAAAGCAGAATGTGCAAAAACAGTGGCGAGTGAGAGACTGAACTTGGTCAAATCTCCATCGCCAGAGTGCATTGCATTAGCTTGATGAAAAATATCCTTGTACTCTCATTATTATGCGCACTCTTGCCATTATGTTTATTATTATCATGCTACATTTTTTCTTTTTTTGATTCCTGAAGTTTGTGCGTTTGATACAGATGATGTAAAAAAAAAAAAAAAATTAACAGAAGACATTTAAATTTATATACATACATATTTAAATATAAAAAGTAAATATATATACCGTACATTTTGCAATTTTAATTTAACTTTTTTCATATTGTCTTCATATCTTCTCGTTTCGGCTTTTTAAAGATTAGTTTTAATTGCAACTATCTGTTGATTCCATCTTTGTTCTTTTTTTTAATTATTTATATAACTTTCCAGGGATTTCTAGTTATTACTATGGCAGGCTTAAATCAGAGATATAGCGCTACCATTATGTAGTTAGTAATGCAGTTAGAAGTGGCTTTCAAGGAACAAATTTCTCTTATCCGGTTTAGAAGGTCTATTGAGTATTTTCTCGTTTACTTGGACATATGATATGATGTTCTAAGACTGTTTCATTCACAGTCACAAATTTCAGACACCGAACATTTACACTAAACATAACACATCAGGCCTGTCCAATATCAGCAGCCTGTTGAATATCAGCAGCCTGTTGAATATCTAACCTCAAAAAAATATTGATAAGTTGGCAAAAATTCATTTTATTATTTTGGCCAAAAGACAAAACTTTTACTACATTAATTACTTCCAACGGAACGGAAATAAACAGCCACTATATATAGAAATATGTAATTTAATTCAGAATTCAATGTTGAAGCTATCTGATTCGTATATACTTTGGTGAATACTAAACGACTGATGAAAGTTTATCACAGTGTGGTTAGACAAAAAACAAAAGAACAGACGTGGGGCCAGACTGATTATTTTCCGGTATACAAATTGTAATGGAAACATACATTATATAAATGTATTTGGAATCTCAAATAACAGAGGAAAAAAATCACATGAAGTGAAGTGAATGCCCACTAGACGGCGTGTTGGCAAGTTGATAAAAATGCCAGCGTATATTGACAAGAATCAAAAGAATGAGAAAATAAATAGAATACGAATGATGTTGGAGGGGGGTTGTGACCAATGTGGAGGGGATAATAGAGGGAGCGAGTTGGTGTGGTAGTGGCAGCGTAGAGGTGATGTGAGCTGAAGTAGTTGGTGTAAATTGGAGGTAGATTGTTCTGGAGCTGGTCCCAGAGGAAATCAAAACTCTGGATGAACCAGATCTGACTGCTACCCGCCGACTGTCCGCTATGTAGTGCTCAAAGATCTGTTCTTTATGTTCACAATACTAACTGAACACAAAGACCCCATGCACACGAACACACTCCTCTATACACAACCCTTTCAAATCTTTTCTTTTTTTCCGTTTTCCTTTCCGGCCACATTCTCTGATGTTCCCATTTCCAGCCACTAAATTAACTTCTTCTTCCTGCCGTTCCCCGCAGGCTGCACACTAGGAGCCTGCACTACTATTGTTATCGCTAAGTACATTTAAGCCTCTTTCATTACTTTTATCATGTGTATTTGCTTTTCACATTATGACTGTTCTTTTCTTTTTCTTCCGCTTTTATCTCCTTTATATTTCCATTTTCATTTGTGGAGATAAAAATACGAGTATTTTATACTTTGTGGAAAAATCCTCTTTAAAAATCTTAATGTTTTTTTCACATTATTACGTCTTTGCAATACTTTGAAAAATTAAATTTTCACCTAGCGTTCTTGTCAGTAACAAATAAGGATTGCACGATAAATTGAAGAAAATCTGAGTGACACACTCACACGATTTTTCCATTCTCACCTTTCAATTTCACAGATTTTCTTCAAAGTTTTAATTTTGTCTAAATATTTTGTTGACCTAAATAGTGAAGTCATAATAAGTGATATGCCTATATGTGTGCAGCTTGTAAGCGAATTTTTAAGAAATTCGCTGCGAACAAATTTAAGTAAGTCGCACTTCTAGTTGAAGGATTTTAATCACAAGATGCTTGTCTGATACCTGGTAGGTAACTTAACGGGTTATCAAATATCAGATCCAGGCGATTATCCAATTTATTGGATATTATGTTTACAATGCGGGCACCATTCCCTAAAAAACTTTATCAACAATTTTCTCTTAATTGCGATTATGCAATCATAAAATTGACAAATTTTTCTGTAAATTTAGATTTTCTTAAAATTTGTACTAGTTGACCCAACGTAAATTTAATATTGTACCGTGCAACTAGTCAGTTGAATATAATTCCATTGTAGTCCAGAAGGCAGCGCCAATAACATTTAACAATCTTGTCAAAAATTTCCTGGAACTATCTAAAATCATTTTTACAGAAGAACATTTCAAATAAAACTTTTAAATATGTGCATCATTGTGCTGCTGGCATTTCAAGTTTAAAGGAAAACGTTGGGTCTGTTTGCCAGAAAACGTCGGGTCTGTTTGCCAGCAAATTGGGGACAAATTATGCATTCAATAAAATCACACTTCCGATTAATGGATTTTGACCAAAACCTCAGTCTCTGGGATTGGTATATAAATGGAATATCAAATTTCACCTTCCTTCACGTTTTTCTACGTGTTTGAGGTATTTAGTTACCAACGTCACTCTGTACTTATTCTGACGACACTGCCATTCTTTCTCCTAGCAACTGATCCAAAGCAATTACAGACAAACAATATAACCTTGGGCTAGAAAGTCACGAATCAAATTTAATATTCAGAAAATAACTTTTACTCTGTGGCGCGCCTCTCGAGTCCTCCCGTCAGCTTTTAATTACAATACTCCTTTAACCTTCAAAATTTGGTCCGCTAACTTGGGAATGGTGTTGACAAACGACTTACATGGAATCCATATACGAGACTGAAACAACAGGAACTTAACAAACGGAGCAAACTGCTACTGCGGACTTACATAGACAGACGATTGAAATTATCGCTAAACCTATGGATTGAACTGTGTGGTTCATTCAAGCGCTTAAATTCTCAGTAAGTCCAATCATTCCAATCGAAAATTCTTCGACAAATTAAAAAAAAAAAGCTTCATTTTTATATCTACCAGCGATTCTACTCTTCAATAACGATCTTAAAATTTCATATGTAACGGAAAGAGCAAAGTCTAAATACTGAAAATTCCATGGCGTTCTTAATTTTTGAAGCTCAGATTGCCCTACAGAAAATCTAGCCTTCCCAACCATTCTAGACAATCCAACACACTTCGGCTGAGCCATCGTTAACCCCGCGACTACTAACGAGTGTGTCGCCAGTTGGCAGCTTCTCTCCCCCAGTTAGTCTTTTCATCCAGAATATTATCCCATCATATTCACTACTTATATTTGTTTATTTTTTTTTTATTTGCTTGTTTTATTATTTGTTTATTTTATTTTATGTTTATTTGTTTTTATTATTTTAATTGTTATTTTAATTTTTATTATTCTAATCGCTTAATTTTAAATTATGCTAGTTTAAATCGTTATTTAATTTCATGTTAAATTTATTTTTATTTTGACTAGGTAATTGTAAAGAGAATTTCCCTGCAACAACAGAGTTTAAAAGTTAGACCATCACGTGTTGTTTCCATTTTAAGGAAAATTTGCCCTTTAACAACCCAAACACGTGTTTTTTCCCACCCAGTTACCAACACCATACCCCTAGACCTAGTTTAAGAGTTTAGTTTTAAATACAATTAAAAAAGTAGTCAGTGTGTAAACTGAATTTGCTCTGTGCAAGTCTGTGTTGTCATACTGTCTGGAAAACGCATCCTGAAGATGGGCGAACGCCCGAAACCAGTCGATGACCACAAAATGAAGCAGGCTACCACGGTGATGATGCTTTCCAGCTCTGCGGAACCAACCACCACAACAACTACTTATATTTTATTGTAAATGGCAAATAAAAAAAATAAAAAAGTGATATTTTGCCTATATATAATACCGACCATAACAATACCAAAACATATTTTTCCCGCAATAAGGAGATCTCAAATCATGTTACTTCTTGTGATATCTCAATTTCGAAAATTTGACACAATTTAATGTTTCTCTTACAACAATTGGAGAAAGTAAAATATTAGAAAAAAATCCACACGAATACTTGGCTCTCAATAATGGCCTCTTTAAAGGTTACAAGTAGTTAATTATTTTTATATTGGATCAGACAGACTGACGGAAGGATAGACTGTGGTGGCGCGCGTGGGAAAGACAAGCTTTTGTTACTGTTATTGACCTGTTTAATGGTGTAGGATCGGCCACGTATACAAAATAATAATAATAAAATAAATGTAAAACAATCAAACTGTGGTTAGATCGTTCATGAAATTGAAGCAACCGTGGTAGTTTCACTTTATATGAATTATTAGCCGACAGACGAGAACTGAAGTACCTACTTACTATACCTGGCCGTGATTTATTACCTTTCATATATATACATATAGAACCTGCTTGAGTTTCATACATCATACTATCTGAAAATCTCAGGTATTCATTTCAGTTTTTAACATTAATACAAAATGAGCTCCAGGTTGAATGGGTGTACGTATCTGCAGGCATGAAATATTTGCAATCTGAAGGAATTGTGGTATTAAATTTTTCATGTGACTTGATTACTGCATTGCTCAATATCCAAATCACAAATTTTCTTCGTACATTAAGAGCTGACGGCAGGTGACCTCAAAGCAACCTTGAATGTTTTTTTTTCACTTTTTTGCGATTCACTTCGAAAATGGCTCTAAATGATTTTCTGTAAATTTGGTGTAACAATTATCATATGTCATACTAAGAGCTACCATTTCTCTGGGAAAATTCATTTAATGCCGCTTTTAAAGGAGAGATAGGGGTTATGTTTTCTCATAAGGTGTTATTTCCGTTTATTATACATTTCTATCATCTAATGATATTAATTAGAATCAAATATGTTGCCGAAATTCCGAATTTGAAGAAAATCGATTGTCCAAAAATGGGTAAAACATTACGTAAAAATTATGTTTGATTCAATGAAACTCAATAAACTGCAGTAAGAGAGAGTTGGGTGCGTGTTTCTCACCAGAAAAATATCGTATTTCCTGTTGATGGAGTTTGACCAAAATCTTATGGTTAGTTGCGATATCTAAATGCAATATTAATATCGAGCTTCCTACGATTTTTCTTTTTTGAAATATTTGTTCCAAAGTAAGAGGAAGTAAAAAATATGGCCGAAACACTCGTGCCACTAAATCTTCTGCAATAGTCATAATTCTAATTAATAATTGGATTTAATTTTTCGTAATTTTATTAAACGTTGTTATTTAATAAAAAAAAATCGCTTGTCATAGGATGTTGATGTTAAAAAAGTTATTAAGAAGGAAGTGTGTACAATGAACTGAAATGAAACAGGAAAGATGAATTTCCATTAACAAACATAATAACGGATGTGATAATTTGATAACTATACACTCCCCCTCTCAGCAAACTACTTTAAATGAACTTAATCGGAAAAAAATTTTCCAAAAAAAGTGATAGATCTCCGTAATCGTAGTTAATGTAACAAATTTAATGAAATGCGTCGGTGTTTTCGTGGATAAAAATCGAAGAAAACTGAAATAACTTCAGTAAAAATGCACATCCGATCAACCGATTTTCTTCAATTTCGTAATTTTCACAATATATTTAATTCTAATTAAGGAAGGAATAGATAAAGATTTTTTCTTCCTTGGAGCCCTTAGAGCTCACTGTCCGGTGATGGACAGTGTTGTTTGTAACGAGGTAACACTCCGGAGGCCACTGAGAAGGCTCCGGCCGCTAATGACCTTAGATGTTGACGCGCCTTAAATAAAAGAAATTCTAATTAATACTGTTTAGACTATAGGAATTGTATAATAAACTAAAATAGTAGCAATATAGCGGAAAACCTAATCCCCACCTTTCCCCTAAAAGCTCTCTTAAATGAATTTTCCCTAAGAAACGTTCCGAATAAACACTGTAGCACTTCTATGTATGTCTGATACAATTTAATGAAAATCGTTGGCGAAAATCGTTTTAGAGAAAATAGCAAAATACTGGAACTTTTGAATTCATTGAGGATGGTAGTATTTTCGGCTGAAAAATTTTGACAGGTAACTTCCATAGTCATACTTAAACGTGATATCAAGTTTGAATTTCTGCGATCTTTCGATTTCGCGCTATTCTCTCTCACACACACGCACCACACACACTCAAAGGATCTCAAAACGTATATTTCCTGTGAAAACTTGATATCGAAAATTTGATACGATTACAATACTTCCGCCTAAATATAAAAATTTAGGAAATGAACCTCATGATATTATTAATTCTCTGATAAATATTGTTAACATTGTAGCGTCACGACAAAAGTCTCGGAAACCAGTCTCGGTATGACTGGCAATGTGAAGAAGAGAGAAAAAGGTCGTTTCGTCTATTAAATTTATATAGGAAAACTAATTCTAATGCAATTAAAAACATCTATTTAAAACGCAATCTAAACTATAAGCTGTTGTGTAAAAATAAAAAGGAAAACTTTTATAAATTATCTATTGAAAATATAAAAGAAGCGAAAATTTCGAAACAATTTTGGAATTCAATCAAATTACTTAAAAAGCAAAAATTTCTTTACAATACCAGTATAGATGTTAATCAGTTTAAAGCTTACTTTGAAGAATTATATAATCCTGTATTTGAGGTACCTACTATTATGTATGCAGAACCTTTTGTTTATGACACAATACTAGATGATAAGTTCAATTTTGCTGAATTGTTAGCGGTAATAGGTAAAGCAAAAAATGGCAAGGCTCCTGGATTAAATCGAGTACCATACGAGTTCTTCAAGAATGCATCTGATAACTTTTTGTGGAAATTGCTCGATGCATTTAATAGAATCTATGATACCAGTCGAGTACCGCAAAATTTTAAAGAAGCACTAATATATCCTCTCCATAAAAAGGGTAATACGAAACAGATTTCCAATTACAGAGATATCTCATTTATCGATATTGAAGCTAAATTGTTTTCAGAAATTTTGTTAAACAGATTATGGCTTTGGTTGAATAGTTATAATGTGTTAAATGAATTTCAGGCGGGATTTAGACCAGGGTATGGAACAATTGACAATATTTTTAGTGTTATAAACTTAACCCAATTGCAATTCGTCAAAAATAAAGTAAAGAAGATTTACTTATTTTTCGTCGACTTTAAAGCTGCATTTGACTCCGTACCGAGAAAGCTGTTGTTTTATAAATTATATAGACTGGGCCTGTCAAGTAAATTTATTAAAGTTATTGAAAATGTGTATGAGGATAGTAAAGCTGCAGTCTGGGGCGAACAGGGAATATCAGAATTCTTTAAAACTTTATCAGGGGTGAAACAGGGTTGTTTATTGTCCCCAATTTTATTCTCTATCTACCTTAATGATCTTCATGATAACATTGGGGGTGGTATTTATCTTGGGGAGTTAAATATTCGAGTACTTTTGTACGCCGATGATATTGTTTTAATAGCAGATAAGCCTGTAACAATGCAACATATGATAGACGCATTAAGCAGCTATTGCCAAAGTTGGGGTCTAAGAGTGAATCTAGAAAAGTCTAAGATGATGGTCTGTAGAAATAAAGGAGGAAGATATTCTAAGGAAGAAAAGTGGAATTTCGAGAGAAATAATATTGAAATAGTAAAGAAATATAATTATTTAGGAGTTACTATTACCACTGCGCTCTCATTTGAACCATATTTGAAAGATAAACTTCAAGCATCTAAATTTGCCATGAACTGTACATGGTCCAAATTAATTGATAACTATAATGTCCCAATGAATTCTAAGATAAAAGTTTTTCATTCAACTTCGCGTTCGATAATGTGTTATGCGGCGCAGGTTTGGGGTTATAAAAAGTATCAAACAGTTGAAAGGTTGCAACGGTTTTTTGTTAAAAAACTTTTCAAATTACCAAAAAATACGGCTAGTTATATAATCAGTTTAGAAACAAATTTGACGAGTATGTTTTGGTATACATTAAAGTTGCACATAAGTTATATTTTCAAATTACTTCAACTTCCAGACGGTAGACTCCCCAAACTAATAGCCAAGAAAATTATCTCTAAAAAAATCTTGTGGTTCAAGGATTGGGATAACATTTGTCATCAACTGGGAATATCCCCATTCAATCTAGAAAATTATGACAACTGGAGAAGTAATTTAAATAGTTTTCTGGACATATTAAAGACGAACGAGAGAGAGAATGATATCGCTAGGGCGAGAGAAGGACAGCATCATGTTATCTATCCGAGGTTAGACTACGATAAATGGGAATACCTCTGTAATTATAGTTTCGAAGACGCCCGCCTAATAATAAAAGCCAGATCACAATCGTTCAATTTAAATTTTAGGCCCTTTGATCCAGAAGCTGACAAAAACTGCACATTGTGTAATCTAAAAGAAATAGAAACCATTATTCATTTTATAAGAGTTTGTCCCATACTGACGCCATATAGGCTTCATTATCTAAATAAAACAGTCCTCTCGGTTGAGGAGGTATGTAGTTTTTTGAATGGTACAGAAAACTGGAATGACTTATGTAAATATTTAATATCAGCTATTTCTTATAGAAGATTAATTATTAATGAATTTTATTTCTGATGATAAATCGTTTTCATTTTGATCTTTGTTCTGTTTTAATATTATTTTTATTTTGCTTTATCCTACTTTTATATGTTCCTCATTTAGTTGCAGTTTTAAGCCATTAATAATTTGTAATCGCAACTCGGCAGACGGATGTAATCCATTGCCTCAAAGAGTTTTGTATTATTTATTTTTTATTGAATTTAGAATTATTATTTGTTTCTATATATTATTGTATTGTAAGATGGAAACGTTTCTTTAAATAAACTCTATTATTATTATTATTATTATTAATATTAATACTTCCTCTTGCTGGGATTAAGAGGAAGTAAAAAAACTCTCAATGTTTTACTTGAGAATTAGGTTAAGGGAAGAAAATATCTGATGAGTGTTCATATTAGCTGGTTTTTCACTCCTTTTGGTCTTTTTTTTTCGTTTTAACGCCCTTTGTGGAAAGTTCTACCAGATTGTCCGAGTCATGATTGAGGACAGACAAAAAACAACGACCACAGCAAAAACCTAGGTTGAACCGACCCCTCAGCTGGGTGGTCAGTCCTATCTGATTAAAGAGAAACTTTTTTCTATTGGATATTTAAGAGTCCCGGTGATCATCCAGATAGCCCTAAATCATCAGAAACCTTCCATTGTACGATAGACCAAGTCTATTTTCTATTTCCTGTTTAAATAAAAAAAAGAAAAAGACTTTGCTCTACATTACGTTGTCATAGTAGTTCTGTCATGGACAGTTTTTTGTATCAGCCTTTTATATCATGAAGTTTGGCAAAATCCATTATCCTTTTTTTTTTTACGCATTTCAATTGATATTAAAATCTTGTTAAACTTAATCTATAATGCCCCCTCCCCCTTGAACATTTTAAAAATAAACTTTTTCCGAAAAATATTTTAAATAAAATAAATTAGAGATTTTTCTATGGCCGCCAGTTAGCATTTGAGGTTTAATGAACATTTTTGGAGGGCGGCGTTTACGAGAAAAATTCGAGAGAACTGTTTTTATTAAAATTGTTTTTTTCGAACTCAGAATTCCAGTTACTATTGTGTCCTTATTTAATTGTACAAACAGTAGATCCGCACATTTTCAGGGATCAATTTTTTAATATTCCCAATTCTTCAATTTTCAGATATTTTGTTGCACACGCAATAGATATTCGCTACAAACATTTTTTTTATTTTCTCTTACAGCGTAGCAGAAGACATACCGTGATCGTGTCAAATTTTCGTTATTGAGTTTTCAGCGGAAATACACGTTTTAAGGTGCAATGAATGCGAAAGTGTCTTTTTCTCTGTGATATTTCATTTAAGTTTTATCAGAGAACATGGCAAAAAGATTTTGATCAAAAACGGCCGGCCATAAGTTCCATTTATTTTTTTAGTATTTTATCCGTCGTAGCATGCATGCAACAGTACCAAATATTTTCTTTAATCTTGTTACATCGACTATACATACAATAAACATCTATGATTTTATCCGACATGGCATGCTTCATTTTGAGAACAAACAATAATTATAACTAGCAGCCACATCACCCTTCAAGCTCTTTCACATGAGCTACACTATTCTACATTCGTCACTCGGCCACTCGACCCTCCCCTCCATGAAGTCTTATCTCCCCACTCAGTAACTTATAAAATATAAATTTTGAGTACTGTGTCAGTTTGTATTCTTCATCAACTGTGTTTTTAAATTCAATCGTGAACATGCTAATCATTACATTTTAAAAAGTGTATCCTCAGCAGAGCACGTTTTTTGGGGAGGCCAGGAAAATTGTCCACCTGAATGAAGCTCTCATATTTCGGGGGATGTTGACCAAGTTACGCAACAACCTATTTTGTAACACAGGTAAAAACCTCTTTCGAAAGATTTCCTTTCCAAGAAAAGAAGGTACAATAAAAACTACTCACTGCCAAAGCTTATAACCTAACAGATAAGAGATTTTATAACAAAAAAAGAAGAACGATTCTTTTATATTACAAATCCTTCCAGTTCAGATTACTATTGTATTCGTTTACCTGACGTCAACAAATCTTCTCCCCACTTCGGCAATAAAATACAAAAAGAGTAACACTAAAGTGGAAAAGCTCATCCCAAAACGGTAATAATGAAGTCAGTTTTTTTGCAATTTAAATTCATTACACTTTAATAGTGATGTTTTCCCGAGGTTTTTCCCAGTATAGAAATCACTGATTTCCTTTTTACTTTATTGTTGGAGAGGAAAAAAACTATAAAACTTTTACAAGAGATTTTCCTTTTTGTGTGAGATGTATTGCTCGTGTAAATGAAAGGGGGTGTAAAACAGAGACAGAGTGATAAGGAAAAAAGACAATGTTCACGAGGGATTTAATTTATCTTATACTTCTTGAGGATCCTTTTGCTTGGTTATCCTTGATGAAACAGCTCTTAGTTGCTTATTCCTTATAAACTGGAATTCTTTTAAGGATTACCTCCCCATTTTGTGTTGCAACAAAAGACAGTTATCTTTCATTCGGTTCCTTCTTTCTTTTTCTTCTTTCAATTTATTTAGTTTATTTTTAAATATATTTCCTTTGAACTTTATTAATGGGTTTACGAAACTCTTTGTCCTAGAAACTCTGTTTCTTACTCTTGTTTAAACGTCTGTAAAATAGCCAATAGGAATATGTAAAAGATCTGGATTTTTATCTCTTGCGAGTACGCTAAACCTATGGGTTAGTAGGTTTTATGCAAAGATTTGGACGGTTCCCTGCTTCATATTGCTTTCTCTTACTGCAGTAGAGAGAAAGGTCTTTCTGTGAACATGAATGTTTGTGTGTTTGTGTGGGTGGATGGTGTGTGTAGGCGTGAGTGTGTCTAAAACGCAAAACCACAGGAAACTTAAATATGATGTACCGTTTAGGTACCTTTCTACTCGCTATATCATTCGCTAAGCCGATTTAAATCGATTGTTCCACTATTAAATAAATGTGTGTTTTTATTTATATAAATATATTTGTGACATTTGTAAAACAGTTGAAGTATCTAGAGTCACTAGTATACATGAAAATAGAACCTGCGAAGCGGGATGTAGACCAGAAAATTCGCAAAGTCAAAGGAGCTGTTAGGTGTAATATGAAGGTGAATGGCGTACTATGTAGTACCATAATTAGCAAGGATGCAAAGAAAAGAATCCTGTAGGCAATGTAGGAAGTTCGTTGATATATGATGCACGGGTTGGACTCTTAGTAAGTAAGTAACAAAAGTCAGTGGATGATTTGGCCTACAACGAAGTTGTAGAATATCAAAACACCAGAGAGTCCGAAACGTTGACATAAGGAGCATAATGAGTGCTGAAGGATGTTGTTGAGAAAATTTCATTGCCTATAGCATACAGAAAATTTCATTACCACAGATTTCTTTAAATAAGGATAGTAACTACCTTTATTTAGCCTTTATACAGACATTGTTTTTATTGATTTTGAGTTCATGAGGAAGAGCTTAGTTGCCACACTTGTCATAAAAATTGTCATCATTGTGGTCTCGATCAATCCCCCACAATCAATCAAACTCTACCATCACAGATTTCCCCCCCAAAATCACCTTAAAATTCAAATTTGCTGGATAAATGTTTTTACTTTAAAAAAAAGTGAAAGATATTTATTTATATAATATCCGAAGTTTATATAAAGTTTTTGGAGCTATTTTCAAGTAAATTGTGAAAAACTGGGAAATAAAATATATTTCAATAAAGTCATATTTCCGAAATTCCGTGTCGGACTAGTTGATGTATCTAAATGGAATATCAAGTTTCAGTTTTCTGCGATTTCATTGTTATATATTAATGAAATGAATTATCAATAAAGATATTATTAATTAAAATAAATATACATTTGCTGACATTTTTCCCCCGCATTCATAATTTCCGTTAAAAAAACCTCAATTTTGAAACTTTGACACAATCGTAATAATTTCTCTCTCTTTCACCAGTAAGAGAAAGCAAAAACAAAATCTAATTTGAAGAAAAATTCAATTAGAATTCAAGTAAAAACATTCAGACTTGAACTGGAGAGAATTGTAGTACGATTTTGTTGGTTGAACAGTGAAAAGCTTAGAAAAGATAAGTATATTGACTAAGAAACAGAGGTAATACAAGGACTTTAAGAGAGTGGTATCATAAGTAGAAATGACAGACTGAACTGGGCAGAGTGTTGGTGTGGTGCTGTTTTCTTGAAGACTGTGTGTACAAGACTGAATTGTTCTACATATACTTGTTGAGGACTTTCCCTACATCTCCTTCTTGAATGAACACAGTTGTGGTAGCTGATTGACTCGGATCATGATCTTTCCCATGATGGTAAATTTGAATTTGAGCGTAGTGGGACGCGTTCGTCTAATGTGACATGGCGGTTGACTTAGCAGTGGGCGAATTGTCATATGCCTTTCTTTGCATGGGTGTAGCGGATGGGAGGTTGAACTGAAGAGAAAAACTTAGGTTGAGATAAGTTAGACTTTGAACACTGTTTATCATTATCATCATCATAATCATACCTATTTTACTGTCTACACAGTTTTGGGGGTTTGTATAGAGCGTCTTCCATGTCTGCCCGTCTTTTCTCCTAATTCTCCTCTTTTCTTCCAATCTATCCCTCTTCTCCTGCACGCTTCCTTGATTCCGTCGTCCCATCTCAGTCTGGACCTTCCTCTATCCCTCTTTCCTTCCAACTTAGCCCCGTAAGTGATCCTTGCTCTTCGACTAGGGGTCCATGCGCACTGAATACCTCGTCACCTTAACTTGCCCTCTTCTACCTTTTTTTCGATGGTAGTCTGGTTTCAAGGCTTGGCCTAATGGCCGTGTTACCAATTTCGTCCCTCCCTGACTTACCTGTTACCTTCCTTAAATATCTCAGAGTGACCAGGTAGTGGCAGGGTAGTGGTAGGGTATAAGGTCAGGATCTATCATACAGGCAAGATGTGCTGAAGGCTGGGTTCCTGACACACGTGATGTTTTTCTCTGATGTGAGAAGTTGATATCTGTGGTGCCTACACTTTTTGTTTTGTTTTTTGTTAAAGTAAAATTGTTGGTTTTATTTTTGACAACACTGAATTTTTGGACGATAAAAGAATGTTTAAACATGAGAAGAATATTTTTCAAGATTTAAAACAAAAACATAAGAACAGTTGGGAAATAAGAACATGCTTAAACAAAAAACAGAACAAAACAAAACAAACAAATCTGGTAGCTTCTTGTGTTGATATTTTTTTCTTAGTAAAAACCCGTCAGGTTCTCTTGGTTTATCCCGGTAGTTGTAGGAGTGTTTTGTATAATAACATTATCTCCTGTATAGTATGATCTTCAATCCTCTAGTTTTACCCCTACTTCAGTGGACTCCCACACCCGCCAGCTTTACACTCTGGGTTTAATATGTTTTTCATCCGGCTTTTCACTAAAACAATAACCTTATTATGTAGGAAATTCTCTCCCACACCGTAATCCGCACTACACCCCTCCCTTCCCTCCCTTCGGTCGCTATGGATGGTAAAGCTTCCCCCATTTTATACCCTAACCACCTTCTAGCAGAGTTTTCCTCCTGGCTAAAAAATGGAGAGATTTCGCTGAAAGCAGATGTTTGCTGAAACAGCCGACAGCAAAGTCTGGTGCGGAGGCAGAGTGGTGGCAGATATAATACGGTTAGTATTCGTTTTATAAAACAGCTGTATGAACTCACTTCTACCTAGTATACGGCTTGCCTCTCCTTCTAAAGTCAGATTTCATCTTTAAGACAATTTCCTTCCCACACCCTATGGCGCCCTCCACAACCCGACGGCATCAATATAACCTAAAATGTAATCACGAAGCAGAGAATAAGAAATTGAATTATTTTTTTGGTCTTAATATAAGAGCCTGACAGAGATATCGAGCTCTCGCCCGGTTATTAACGACGAACTGGGAGTGACTAGTAAGGGTTACGCCACTTTTCTCTCTAGATCTGCACTATTGTAAATCAATTAGATGGCCTTAGTTGTAAATCAATTAGGTTACAGTTGATATAAAAAGACTTTTGATGAAAATTAAGAAACACTTGTAATAATAATCAGGTCATTCGAAAAATCTGATGTGAGACGACTTTATTTTCCTTCCAAGTCCTTTTTTTGGAAATGTTTAAAAAACATTTGTTCCAAGAATTCGTAAAAAAAATATGTTCTTAGCGAATGTGTTTTAGTGTGCGAGGTGTGGTGTGTGTGTGTGTGTGTGTGTGTGTGTGTGTGAGACCAGAATATCTCAAGATGAAAAGAGAAGAAAAATCGTAGTTCGATAATCCGTTTACATACCCAGTATTCCTTTCGACACGAAGCTTTCGGTCAAAGACCATCAAATCAGAAAAGCGACTTTATTGATGCCTTCTTTTCTCGGTAATAGTCCCAACTATTTTCTTTTCAACTTTGCATTATTAACTGCATATTACAAATGCGAAAAATCTTTCGTAAGAGAAATTGATTTTTTGGTGATTCTACGAGAATCTGTGACGATAAAATTGCAAATGTTCCTGGGTATTAATCAAAAAGCTGACTGTTGGAATACAATATATTCATATGAAACCAGGCAATGAATCTGCTATTTGATGAGCACCAACATATGAACTATACAAAACAATGGTACAAAATCTGTTGTGAAACACTCACACGACTTTCTATTACTCCCCTGCTAATACAATTATATAATATAAAATGACAAATTTTCTTTACATCTCTATATTTAGCTCATTTGTGTGCTACTATGAGCGAGCACAGGCGGGGGGGCAACAAATGCCAACCTACTAACCAATGCAGGTATTGAATGATTACATTTTGGACAAACTATTTGACCCGTCAGCCGGAGGTTGATGTAAATCAAAACCTATATAAATCCTAATACTAATCGAAGCAAAAACTTCATATTAGTAAAAACAATATGTGACATCAATCAAAATGTAATAAATGGTCAAAAGTAAATTAATTACTACTTTAATGTAAAGAACTAATGCAATAAATTAAATGGAAAGATCAACTTTTATCGAAATCACATATTATATCAGACAATCGTATAAAAATAACAAAACGATACACATAAACGATAAATTGTTTTCCTACACGAAACATTCTAATCTCTACAGAAGTAGACCGGTGAAAATTTTGGCAACCGTATCAATACATGATATTCCTCGATAATGGATACATCGTTGATTTCACCACATTTAAACATTGGAAACTTACTGAATGAGCCCGGGGTGCATCCCACTCCATAAATGTAATCAAGCAATGATAGAAGTCCTTCAAAGAAAGCATCTATGCATTTTTATAAAATTTATGGGCGTTTTTATAAAATCCCGAGGGGATGCGGTCGAAGCCAGGGGCCTTATTGCTCTTCAAATTAACCACAGCTGATTTTAATTCATCAAATGAAAATGCAGAATCAGATGGGAGCTAACAGCAAAAGGTTCAGCATATTGAACTAATAGGAAATTATGAGTAGGATTCAATAAATTCTCAAAATGCGTAACTCATGATGACATGAGTACCATTTTGAGAATTTATTAAATTATACCATATACGGTATAATTTAATACCATATATGGTATATATAATACCATTTCCACATATAAAGTTTTTTCTTTTAAAATGATTAAAAATACGCCACAATTCTGCAGAATCTTTCGCCAAACCACAGCGTTTTACCAAGGAACTAAAATACTCCTTCTTTTTATTAATACATAGAAATTTATATTCCCTATTCGCATCGAGGTAAGCATCTCTAACAATTATAGAATTGCTTCTACGAAAAAGCTGTAATAATTTGAAGGATTTTTTATGAGCACTAATACAAGATCCTTCAAACCATTGGTTATTTCCATAAAGTTTCATAAAGGAAGGTGAAGAGCAGGGGACTGTTCCAGCTTTTCTGACAGCATCAGTAAATACATCCTACCATTCCTGAATATGCGAAGGGAAGGAATGGGTATTATTTGAAATATAATCCAATTTCTTTTTATATTTCCCTGCCATTTCAGGTGACCAGCATAACTGGGCATTAGAGGCATCACCGTATCCTCAGCAGAGGATTGAAGCTTCTGAGTAATACTCAAAGGCAAATGTACCGAATACCTTATGGGCAACATATGAAAGTCCTCTACTAAGAGATGAGATCAAGAGACACCGAACATATGTCGTTCACTGAACAACCATGATTGCTTATATATGTGAATTTTATGTGTATGAGTAGTATGCGAAGATTAAAGAAATTTTGTTTTCGCCGTTTTTGAGGAAATCGCGAAAATTAAAAGAAAAACTATTGAGTAAAATTGCATTTCCGGTTGATGTGAAGATACTATCTGTACGGAATACTTCCATCGCTTCTTGCGATGTGATATTTTGTTCACATATACACACACACCACACACACAAACACACATTCGCTAAAAAACATTTTTGTCCCCTCTTATTATAGGATTGAGAGAAATTAAGCAACTAATGATCATTTGAGGAAAGAAGTTAAGTCCTGTTGGGCATTTCAATCAAAATCACATTGTCGGTTAAATGTTAAATTAATGTTGAAGTTCTGCAATATTCTCCTTTTTTGAATGATGTTGGCCACAGTACACATAGCAATAGTGTAAGAATTTATGTATAAGAATGTTTGTCAACGATGTTTATATCAACTGCAAATCCGAAAAGGAAGTTGTTTGAGTGTTTCAACCCAATTTTTGTTTTGTATTATTCATATATAGTTTTGATGGAGAGCTCTCCATCTCTCTCTCTCTCTCTCTCTATCACTCTGCAGGTTTTCATATTGAAATCAGGGGAAAAGTAGTTTTTTTTGACAAACCGCCTACTAAAAAAAGGGACATCCAGGCAACGTTTAGGGGTCCATAAAAAGGTGGCTCTCAAAGGATTGGGCGGGAAAGCTGACACAAAGCTGAGGGTACAAAAGTGGTGGGGGGACAACTCTTAACAAATTTTACACTCGATTGATTTCACAATCGTGAGGGGGACTGTTGAGAACTGAGAGAAAATATTAAGAGAACAGAACAGGGGGAAAGGCTATGCGGCCAGTGGGTTCTCCCATCTTCCGAACAGGGGCTAACACATTCCCAGCGGAGGGGTGGGGGCGGCGAAAAAGAACTATGAAAGAGCGACGCAGTAGGCGGTCGTCTTAGCACTTATCTTCCATCTACTAGTGCTCCCTTCACTTTACCATTTACCACCTCTTCACTGACTGCTAACCACCCTGTTGAGGTGGCTGTTAAAGAAAAGTGGAGCAGTGTGCAAAGACGAAGTAGTCGGGAGAATGGAAAGGAAGCAACGAATACACACACACACACACACACACACACACAGACGCAAAGACCAAGTCTTTACTATATATTTCTATTGTTGTCAAATCAGTAGGTCAGCCAGTTGAAGAGCGAGCTAATGTTTTGTGTGTGAGCTTTGTGCGACCGTCATCACCAATCTTCCTTCATTTTTCCATTTCCATTTTTCCTTTTATTTTCTATCTCCAACTAAGATAAAGTCAAGCTTTTTTTTCTTCCGTTTTTCTTTTCCTACTAACTTTTTCTGGTGGCAAAATGATAAATTTTTCTATTATTTTTATTTCCTCCCACTGGCTTAAGAGGAAGTATTGTGTGATCTTTGTCAAAATTTGCGCCGGAAATACATATTTTGAGATTCTCTGAATATGAAAACGATGTTTTATTCCGCACCATGTAATAAGGTGTAACACTTATTAAATTAAAAGTAGTGAATTAAGTTATAGTTTTAATCTCAAACGGGAGAAAAACATCAATTATTTCTCACAAGTAATGTAAGTAATATTATTTCACTCTAGCGCGACATCTAACGGCAGTACGCGAAAACAAGGACGTTTACAAAACAAATCCCAACTAGCAATGGAATTGAGATTATGTATATCGAAGAGAACCACTTAAAGATAGGGAGTATTTGACTTGAATTAAAAAGTTTTTTAACGTTTGCTAAGTATCCACTTTATTTATCAAAGTGAAGAAAAATTGGATACATGAAGCTATTTTTGTGTAACCATGTAATTCAGTGAAAATTATTAAATCAAAGTGGCGACTGAAGTTGCAATTTTAAGCACAAATGAAAAAAAGTAAAAACAGCCATTACTTTTTTTCAGTATTGAAGAAAAGTAATATTATTCAACTCTAACTGGCCCGAATCTAGTGACAGTACAGACAAATAAGAATATATTCCAGAATAAATCCCAGATAGCAATGGATTTGAGGTTATACGACAGAAAGTTGGTTATAATGAGAGGGAGTATTAGATTTGAATTTAAATTACATTCTTGGTATTCGAAACTTTTCATATTTTTTACACTTATATAAATTAAGAACAAAGTTAATACATCGCGCAAAAAAATTAATTTTTTCTGCAATCATTGAATAATGTGACGATTACTACACTAAATGTAGTGAAGTATATTCAACTTTCACACACAAGTGAGTTACCCACTACTTTCTCTCAGTAGTGTCTTAAAGTAACATTTCTCAATTCTAATTATTCTGACATCTAGCGATATATGCGAAAAGAAGATTAAAACAAATCCTATATTCAGTAGATTTGAAGTTATAGCAAACGGAACAGGTTATAGAGAGAGGGAATATTTAACTTGAATTGAAATACATGCTCGGTATTAGCTCATTTTCACATTTTATTTTTTTTTAATTCATATAATTATGAACTAATTTAAGGGGACTGCAGGAAAAAATATAATATTTAACTCGTGAGCGAAGTATTTACCACTCTGCCCAGTTTGACGCACTCGATGTGCTCGTGCGGTCAAACTCGAACTCGAGTTTAAAAGTCTCACTTATTCCATTTGTTAAATAAATAACTATTTCTACACGTCAAGTATTTTTTACACACTCTTTCAGTTGTCGCACTTGCTGCGTTCGTTCACCGAACTCGAGTGTAGAAAAAGCCTTATGTTAGTCACTGTTTGATGAATAACTATTTTCAGCGAGTGATCTATTTGTGTGTGTTTATTTAAGTGAAATCAATTAATTCAAACTTCTTCTTGGGTGGGGGATGGGCGAAGTGGATCTAGATCTAGCCACTGCTTCGGTGATCTTGTCATCAGAGCGGGCATCCCCACCTAACACTTAGTACAATACACCTGCCGCCTCCAAAATTTGTACAGTAGTTATGTATTTTTTTACTTTCTCTTACTACTAATTTTTTTTGCAAAGATAGTTGAAGTATGCATTTCATGATGCATGCAATGATAGCTGCACCCGCATTGGCACATTGCATTTACATTCAAGGAACACAAATGAGCTACAAGAGATCTTTCCAGTCCGCTATGAATTTGGTTTTCAGATCCACTCTCCAATACAGATAATCAAAGCTCAAAGGTGAACATTTTTTTTAGTTAATTGCTTCGAAAGTTTCACACGAAAGTTAGGATCAAAATTGATCACTGGAAAGGGTGATTTTTTAATGCTTCATTTTTTAGGTCATTGCGATTTTCTGGAAAACGGATCCAACCAACGATTTTCTTTAAACTTTTCACAAGGCAAATATTAACATAATGCCAATCACTTTTATTTATTTAGAAAATATCATTTTTGAAAACTACTAGGGTAATGATAACTTCAGACTATCCCTAAAGTACTATGTCAAAATATCGCAAGTTTCTTTTATCTTTACAATTCAGGAATAATTAAATATTTTTGCTAAATAGCTAATTTGAAGAAAATCGATTAACAAGATCTGCGCTTTACAAAATGTGTTTCTCTGTTTTTTCGTGGATTCCTAAATTATTTCAGTACAAAATATCCCATGGTGGAGAGATAAGGGAACTGAACTTTTAGTGAACATTGTGTCTATTATGAAGTTTTCTATTTTTTATTTTTGTGCCCTGCTATTAACATATACACCCCAGACATCTCAACACACAACACTCAGAGAGACGCAAAGAAATAGAGGGTCAGATTGGCAATTTATAAAAATTAATTTCTTGCTCAGCTGATTTAAAGGAAAATGGAAAAAATATCGCAATATTTCCTTCTTAACTGCTAAGAGTAACGAAAAGAACATTGGCCAGTGATGTAATATTGGAGTCAGGAAATTTAACACTTAAGAAAGGTGTCAGAACTTGATGTTTCTAGGTGTTACCAGAGAACAGTAGTGAATAAACGCCCACAAGCTCGCATACACACACACACACACACACACACACACACACACAAAGCAATCTTAAGCACTTATTTAAAATCCTTTGTTGCATGAAATTAACCAGTTAGTAAGGCTTCCTTTTAATTGTGAATAACAACGGGTTGGGCTGGTGGAGGTTGGTGCTGTAGCGCCAGGCCACGTTGCTTTCCTTCCTTCCGTGGTAATGGATGACACCATCTGGTTTCTCTCATACTCTTGCCAGCTTTAATAATCTACTCTACTTTGCAGCCCACAATGACAAAATGAAAAGGGGTGTTAGAATAAAATAAAAAAAAGTTTCTCCCAGGATATATTTTTTTTTTCATGACAACGGTGGAAAATTAAAATAATATTAATCTCTCTCTCTCTCTATATATAAAATGATTCAAAGATGGAAAATCTTTTGTTTAGTATATCCTTATTGTCCTTGTGTGGATAACTAATAACTAATTCGTCCTGAACGGAAGATTTCTGTTATCTTAATATTTTTGTACAGGAATAAGGGCAAATCTATTTTCCTCTGGGATTTCATATAATGAACAGCTGAATCGTTTCCCCCATTGTATTCGTAAGAGATTTGTTTGGGTGTTCTTTTAAAAGAATGACTGGCTCAGTAACTTTCTCATTACGGTAGTAAGAGAAAGTGGAGCGTCCGCAAAAAGAATGAAGAAAATAAAATTAAAATTTTAATAGTCGTACATATAACTGTACAATATAAACATCATATTCTCTCCCGCTATTACTACCACAAAACAACTATTATGTTTCTCTCGTGTAAGACTGTGTATGGATTATCTCTCGCTATCCCGCAATTTGAACTTGCGAAGTTTTTATCTCGTAACAAAGAGCATCCTCAAACATACAGTTACTTGCTCTACTGCTCTGTCAGTACGCACATTAGCTAGTTGAATTTATATCACTTTTGGTTTGTAGTATAGAAATGGGCGAGCTGGCGCACTTTTTTTGAGGGGTAACTTTCCCTTCACCCCCGGCCCCCTTTGAGTAGCTAGAATTTGTCTGTTTCAGGACACATTTCCACCCCCCCGCACTATAGTGTGTGTAGGCAAAACATCGGTTTTTTACCCCCTCCACTCAGAAGAACAACAACAATCTTTTAAATATAAATCTTTCTCTCTTATTTAGATAATGATAGCTATATATGTAACGTTTGTAACCCTATTATCTCTGATATATGATTTACACTTGTTTAAATCTAGTTATTTAAAAAAAAATAATTTGCTTTTTAATAATTTTACCTAAATTAAAAATCGATTAGCCGGTAGTTTTATTTGTTGGAAGGGGGTAATGGACCTTTTGGTAAATCACATTAAACTGGCAAAGGGTGGGGGCTCAACTTGATTAAGTGAAACACAGCGTACTGATCAGTAGGTTTAGACTTCCGTTCTTTCAAGGTAGTCGTAAGCAAATTAAAAATAAATTAATAAGGGTTATCTAAGCATCAAGTATTTTTTTTGTTATAATGGCTTACTACATGAAACTACTTTCGGCAAGTGACAACTATAGAACAGTTTGTTAGCAAACGTTATCTTTTAGAAACGTATGACGAAGCCCGAAAAAAAGTTACAAATAAATTTGTGCGTAATTTATTCACTGTTTTTACGAACCGAATGAGTTTATTGGATCCAAAAGTTCCTATAACTGCAGCAACGCTTAAAACAATTTTTGAACCATAAAGACATGTCTAGCAAAGAGGCAGTAGTTTTTGAACTTCATAGACCGGCACGTTCACGCTACCCTCGAAGGCGTACATTGCTCAAAGGTATTGATGATTTATGGCAAGCTGATTTAATGGAAATGATACCATACGCTCGTCAAAATAGTGGTTACAAATACATATTAGCAGTGATTGATTGTTTTTCAAAGTACGCCTGGGTGGAACCTGTTAAATCCAAAAACGCAAAAGTTATCACTCAAGCTATGAATAATATTTTTATTTCGAGTGGAAGAGTGCCAAAAAATATTCAGACGGATAATGGGAAGGAATTCTACAATGTTTCCTTCAAGAAACTCATGGAGAAGCACAAAATTAATCACTACAGTACTTACAGCCAGGTTAAAAGTTCAATTGTTGAAAGATTTAATAGAACTTTTAAATCTATGATGTATCAATTGTTTAGTCTTAGAGGAAACTACAATTATACAAAGCATTTACCTGATCTCATAAATACCTACAACAACAAAGTACACCGTACAATTGGTATGACACCATCAGAAGTAAATTCTGGCAATGAAGCATGCTTACTAGCTAATGTTTACTCTTCTCTTTACTCTTCTAAAGTAAAAAGAAAAGATAAACAACGATTTAAAGAAGGAGACTATGTACGTGTTTCGAAAAAAAGAAGTATATTTAGCAAAGGTTATACACCCAATTGGAGCACTGAAATATTTAAAATTAAAAATGTTCGTAACACTATTCCATACACTTACCTGTTGGAAGATTTGACAGGACAGCCTATTCAAGGAGCATTTTATACACAAGAACTGCAGAAAACTAAATATAAAGATGTATATCTTGTAGAAAAAATTCTAAGACGTAAAAAAAATAAGCTGTATGTAAAGTGGTTAGGTATAATATATTCCACTAAATAAAAATGATTTAGTGGAATAATAAAGTTTGTGTAATAAAATTGTGCAAGTTTTTTTTTCATTAACCTCCCACCTTAATACATACAATAACCCTTATTAGATTTATCATATATCAGAGATAATAGGGTTACAAAGGTTACAAGATAGCTATCATTATCTAAATAAGAGAGAAAGATTTATATTTAAAAGATTGTTGTTGTTCTTCTGAGTGGAGGGGGTAAAAAACCGATGTTTTGCCTACACACACTATAGGGCGGGGGGGTGGAAATGTGTCCTGAAACAGACAAATTCTAGCTACTCCTTTGGTTACGGCCTTGACACTCCCCCTCTCCCCCCTCCCACCAAGCAACGCTCACTTACCCCACCACTTCCCGTCGACCAATCATCGAACTCGACGAGCACTTTGACCACGCCCATCTGCCTCCCACCACCGACCAATCATCGATTTCGACAACCTTCTAAACCACGCCTACTTACCCCTCCCCTTAACTATCATTCAAATCGATGAGTCTATTTTCTTTCCACCCCCACCCCTTAACTTATCGTCCAATCCGATGACCGTATTTTCTCCCCCCCACTCCTTAATACCGATGACTTAATTACTCCCACTCCTGAATTTATCATCCAATCCAATGACTCCATGTTCTCCTCCCACTCCTTAACCTAACATCCAAATAGATGACTCCGTTTTCTTTTCACCCGCACTGCTTAAACTCTCATCCAAACCGATGACTACATTTTCTTTCCACCTTTCTGGTTAATCCATCCCCACAACAAGTGTGATGGCGGAACCTAACACTGTAACACACCACCCCTTTCCTGACTCTAGGCTGGAGAGGTATTTTTTATTTTTATTTTATATGAAAAAACTTGGCATACCTGCGATTCGAACCTACAATCTTTAGGTTGGTAGTCGCATCATCCTAACCACTCGGCCATAGTGGTCCTCTCGCTAGCTGTAGTTTTCAACGTACACTTCTATTCTTAACTTCCCTACCCCTCGCCATCACCACCTTACTCTGGGCGAGAGGGGAATTATTTTTTATAATATATGAAAAGAAAAACTTGTCTTACCTGAGATTCAATCCCACAATTTTTAGGTTGAGTCCATCACCATAACCAGTCGGCCACAATGGTCCTCTCGCTAGCTATAGATTTCAACGTACACTTCTACCTTAACCCCCGCACTATCATAATTTTATTCCCCTCACCCAATTCACAAAATAATTGAATAATAGAAAAAATATGGCGGAGTGGAATTCAACTTTCACACATAAAATAAAAAAAAGAAATATTCACTTACCCCCTCTCCAGGGCTGTAGTTGCTGTAACGAAGTTCACATACCGAACACGCACTTGGAACTGACAGTTTCAGACAGTACAACTTAATACTAGTAACATTATCCCCACTCCTATGACGTCGCATTGCCACTGCCTTAATGATTAAAAAAAATGTATTAAATATTTAATTTTATATATATAACAAAACCACTGCCTCCTAGACAATTTTCACTCCTATGACGTCACACAGCCAAAAGCATTGCCACTGCCTTTTTGATTAAAAAATATATTAAATATTTAATTTTATATATATTACAAAACCTCTGCCTTTTCAATATATTATTCGTATGACGTCACACAGCACTAGCATTGCCAGTGCCTTATTGATTAAAAATATACATATTTATTTATTACCACTGCCTTCTAGACAATTCCTGTTCAGATAACGTCACACAGCCTATAGTGTTTCACTGCCAATCGCAATATATCGATTACAAATATCCATATTGATTAATATCGATTTTATTAATATAATTTATTAATAAGAAAAACACTATCTATTTTCTTCTACCACAACAGGTTAGTTATGGCATCACATTTTGAAATTAAACTTTGTCCTAATTAGCAAAAAAAAAAAAATATCTATTCTTATCTTAATCGCTTTTTATTATTTTGTTTAGTAAACTTTGTACACAAATGAACATATCTTGCCTGTCCGAACATGTTACTACAGGTCTTCTTAGCATGCTTTGTATCCTATTAAGAAAAATGTAAGTATATACAATGACTCATCTAGGAAAAGTTTTATTTAATTTTTTTCTAACATATCTTGCCTTTCCGGACATGTTACCACATGTCTTTGAACATAAACTTTGCCCTCATTCTTAAAATCTTACCTATTTATGATTTTTGTTTATTAAACTTTGAACTCAAATGAACATATCTTGCCTGTTCGAGCATGTCACTCACGTTACAATATTTTAATCCTACTAGAAAAGAATATTTGCATATACATGAACACCTGCCCAGCTTTGCAAAAAGTTTATTATTTTTCATTTCGAACATTGTCAATACTTAATCCTGTTAAGAAAATAAATGTATGTTTATACAATGATATACAATGTTAAGACTTAATCTTCCTAAGAGATACAGAGAATATTGCACACCACTAGAAGCTATCCCCACCCATTCTAGTGACGTCATTTTCTTAACCAATCAGAATGTAGCACTATATTGTATTTCGATTATGCGCACTAGCTAATGGAATTGGGGCACTCACACGCTTAGCCAATAGGAACGCATTATTTACATGCAGCTTAATAATCATTATTTTCATCATAACCCAACTTTAACAAGTCATAAAAAAAAAAAGGAGTTACTTACTCCATCCAACTGCCTGCTGCTCCTGATGTTCACATCTTAACACAACACTCGCATCCCGAGAACTGACAAACTCCAGAGAAAACTGCCCATCTATAACTTTATTTTCACTCTATGACGTCACAGCCATCTCATTTCAAGTTTACAGTCTTCTAAATCTAAGACGCATGCGCAGTGATCGATCTAGCGAATAACCGATTTCACCATCTAATACGCATGCTCAAAACACTAGCCAGCCATTAGAATTGCAAGTTTAAAACCTCTAAATCTACTACGCATGCGCTGTAATCTATGTATGAGAATACTATTTACTTATAAATAGGATTTCTACCATCTGCGGAAATGCTATTTTGCCATATATTACGCATGCACAACACTCAAGTTTTAGCCAATAGAACCTTTTTACGGGTGTTGTAATCTGTGGAAGATATAAATTATACTAAGCTAATGTGTGTATTTATGTATCGATCAAGCATAACGATTACACATATCAATCTAGTATATCGATTATCATCGATTTATGAAAATACTTTTTACTTATTTATCCATCTATATACAAACCAAAACCACTGTCCATTGTTTTATCAACTAAAATGATGACTCACCATGCAAGTTACAACAATTCTTGTCTATAAACAGCATACATATCCCCACCCCTCACATCACGCCACCCATGTTAGCCAATAGTATTTCGAATATAATAAAAAAAAGAAGAAGAAATACTCTTTTAATGTCTATGGTTATTATGAGTTACCATGCATGTCTCAACATGCCTGATCAAGCTTCAGCCAGCTACAGTTCACATTTTCTTTCTGCTAAAATTTAATATACTTACCAAATTTTATATATGTTTCTTCACCATATAATTAAAATTCCATAGAATAAATAAATTATTATTTTTTTATTTAAAAATGCACAAAAATAAATTATACAAATCACTCCAACTTTTATTTCATGTCTTATTTGTTTATCAAAAACCTAATACAAAGTAGATATTTTCCTGCTGTTTGGTAGAAAACTCTATTTAGCTGCTTTCCATATGTTGTAGTACAAATATAAGTTACCTTGTTGGATCATATATGATGTAACTTATCGCAGTGAAGATTAGAAATGAAAATTTTTCTTTCAATGCCACCAATTCACGCACACACTTTTTCTAACCTTACAATATTATGACGACACTTTAGTTAGCTCATGAAATGCAAGTCCTAAATTTTGTGCTAATTATCATATGTAACTATTCAGCCCCCCATCTAGACTGTCTCAATTCACACCCCTTCTAACAGGTCACAACACGTCTAAACAGTCATATATTTTTTTTTCCCCCTCTAACCTAGGTTTTTAGTCATAATCTATCGTGTTTTTTCAAGATTCAACATGTATTTTGCCTTTACATGCTGGAAATTTTTGATTTTATTAACATACAATCTGAACTGTAAACAATGAACGCATGGATAAGTTTCTTAATCTTCTTAACTAAAAAATATTTCTGTATATCTCATCCGCGTTTAGGTTCCAGTATGTATGGTATAATATTCATGCCTGTCAATCTGTGTAGCTGGTCACATTATTTTTACAGTCAAATATGCTTATTTTAAGATGTCTGTTGCGTAACTGGATCTGATGGGTGGTTCTAAATTCTAATCATTAATTCAAAGAAAACAGTTTATTTTATTATATATTCGATCCAAAATTTGTTGTCCTTAGAAAATCCACTGTCAGAAACGATGGCTGCAAGCAACTTGTTATAATTAAACTAATATTGAAAAATATCAAGGACACTTCCAAGACCAAACATTTTTTCCCTTATAAATGTAATTTCAGTAAGAACCCTCCATAATATATTTAATGAAGAAAATCATAAATTATCTGAAACATTAGGTTGATTAAATATTGGGGATACACTATTGAATGCAAACACATTAAATAAAACACTAAACATTATCATATCTAACAACAACGACATGGATTCTAGCATACGTATATCATAAAAACTTATGAAGAGATGTGAAAATTTGCTGTAAAATTAAGAGTAAACACAATAAAACTAAAAAAATTCTCAGTATTCATGAGCGGTAACCTCGCTAAATATAATTTACTCGAAATAGCATATGCATTTTCTTAAAAAATAGTGCAGAAATGCGAAAATCCACAGCAAAATTATTACTGTTACACAAAAATGACAGAACAAGAATACGAAAATCTTGATAAATCCTACAGAATACAATATATTGTGTCCATTTACATTATGTAAGTCTTAAAATGATAAGGTGGCTCATTGTTTACTGTTCATCAAATGAAATCTTATAAATGTTCAGCATGAAAAATCAGGAACAAGCAGGTGATTCAACGAGCCTATTTATAATTGGAGAGATATTTTTAAGTAAAATTCGAATTTAGAATGTTCTGTGTCTATTGAGCTTGTTAAAACGTGAAAAAACAATTGGAATATTTAAATAAAATACAAATCATTCTTTCTAACAAGTCCATCTAAATATAACATAAATCTAATCTAATCTATAACATAATATAAAATCACCTTTCAGTAATAAATGCAGACATTGTTCATCTTTTACCTTATATCATTTGTAAGTTTGTTCATCTTCTTTATTTTTATACGAAATACAGTCCACTTTAAAATAACCACTGTATCTTTATTCATTTTATTTTATTGACGGTACAATAATCGAAGAGGAACAACCAATCTACTGAAATGTGATTGGTGATGTTGTGTGGATGTAGTATGTTTGTGTGCTGGTAGCTTGTGGTGTGCTGTTGTGTGTTTGTAGTTTGGTGTGTTTGTGTGTAGCACGAGCGGATTAGTAAAAGGGCTTGAAAGTATATATGTTTAAGAGAGTGAAGTATTAGTAATAATCAAGAAATAACCACTGCTCTTAATATAAATATTCTCTAGGCAAATTTAAGTACATTATAATATCACAACTGTATCTTAATAAAAAATGATGTATATCTATAAAGGCAAATCTCTATCACTGGCATTTTGAGAGAGCGATTCCTGAAGCAAGTGTTCTGGCTTTGAAAGCAGAATGCAGACTCTTCTTGTTAGAAGGCAGAGTGCAGACTGTCCGATGGAATACCTTCTCTACAAAAGAGTTGGCCTAAAAGGTTGTTATGCCTTTGTTTCTTTAATTGCAATGACCTTATGTTTCAGTACCTGACTCTTTTCACTGCACTAAAAGATACATTTAAAATATTAACAAAATTCTATTTTTGATACTATAAAATATTCTAAACTATTTTTCAAAACTATTATTTTCTTTTATTTCTTTCTTCCACTACATTATCCCCCCTCCTGGAGAAATTTTTTGGCACGAAAAATTTGGGAGGTAATCTGCAGTTGTAGAGGCTTGAAAGTTATCCTCTGGTAAGGCGAGAGGCGTGTGTGCAACCTCTGCAAGGTGGCCGTGTGTTGTAGACTACAGTCATCTTGTTCTGGAGCAAACGCTGCTTGAATGTGTGAGCGTTGCTCTGGTGATGGATCGTCTACTTCTCGAGCGAGCGCTGCTTGAGTGGGTGGCTTTGGTGGTAGGCTGACAGCCAAACACTGCTTGGCGAGTGAGAGTGTTGCTGATTAAGAAGTAACTGGCATGGGTGGACAAGGCGATCAATGTAGGCTTCTGAGTGATGGTACTGAGGGATGCATGTACTTTGTTGAATTGACTCTATATGAACAAAACAAAAACTCTTAAGTAATTAAAAAATATTTCAACACATAAATACACAATCATATTAAAAAAAAATATTTGTTTAATAAGCGAGCAAGGATACGAAGGATGTGTGATCGCAAAGGGTATGAGAAGATGAAGATCTTTTCCATTTGTAGTATCTTGTGTATCTGAAAATGATCCATAGTGATATTCAACAGAATTTAAATGGTACATAAATAAAGTATAGATAATTTTAAATTTTTACAGCTAACATGCAATTATAACTAACATGCAATTTTCATGCAATTATATTCATGCACATGCCATGGTGTAGATGATGATGTTTGGATCTGCAAAAGAGAGGTTATACAAATTTAAATTTTAACAGCTAACATAAAAATATTATGGATATGTACTAAATAATTTCAAGAAGTATAAGTGTAAAAATATTAAAGCTATGAGGTAAAGATGAAATACATCTGAGAGGTATGCACACGGGGGGGGCCGATTGAATGACCATGAGCTCTTCAACTATTTTGTGTTTTCTAGATACCTTTAATATAAATTAACAATATAAGAAAACAATTAAGTATTATAAAAATATAACATTAAAATACAAAAATAGACAAAACACAATTACAAATACAATTATTCAAATTCTTTTTAGGCGAACTGAAAAAATTTAATTAATTAGTCAAATATATAAAAAAAACATCAATATTAACATATAAAAATATTAAACAAATTCACGAGGTCATCTTGGTTTCTGCAAAATAAAACAAATTGTAGAGAGAGAGAGAAACACTTTAATGCAAATTTGAAATACACAATGCAATAATTACAAATATCAAATGGTTAAATAAATTTATAACCACTGATACGAGAGTTGTCAGTGCTGAAACAAAAATAATGTATCCATAATGGCAACAACCAAATTAAATATATAAATACACTATACATATTTTTCTTTTTAAGACTAACAAAATTCTTACATAAAACATTTACATGTGGTGTAGTATGCAGAGTTAATAAGTGTGATAGATTGAGAATAATTTCAAAAGTTTCAATATATTCTTGTATTATGTATTATGTGTGCGCGAGGTGGCAATGAAATATTGTTGCTAGTTGCGAAGTTTTTAGTGAACTTAGCGATTAGTACTAATTTGATGCGTTTGCGTGCTATTTGAAAATTGAATGTTGAATTTATTAAGTGTTAGATACGTGCGCATTAATGATTGCCCTGTTAGAACGTTTCTACAAGGAAATTGCCTTTTAATTGCAAAACTATGAATTCGCCAGAAAACTTGGAATTTTTGACATTGTCCGCATGCAAATGAAGGGACGTGATGCCATAATTAGGTATTACCTGGTTAGTCAGGACTGGTGGAAGCAGGTATGATAGCCATGGTCATAATATCAGGTTTTCGAGAAAGCTACTGAGGGCTAACTCGTTTTGGGCTGTTTTTTGGAAACAATTACGAGCCGTATGTCCAAATCTTGAACAAAATTGGCAAGTGGCCTATTTTGAAGGTTATTACTAGTTTCGTTATAATTACTATTATTCTGATTATATTGGGATCTACCTGGATAAGAGTTAAATCGTAGATTATTTGAATTAACTCGAGCGTTACTATTGTTACTATAACACTGATTATGAATATTATAGCGATTATTTATTCGGTGATTAAAATTTCTAGGAATATTAAAATTCTTAGGCATTTTGCCAAAGTTAGTGCGAGGTTTTGATTGAAATTTGTTTGTAGAATCCATGTCAAAATGTGGACCGGAACAATGGTGGCATGGCCTGTTCTTTATTAGATTAAAAACTCTACGGGTGGTAGTTTTAATAGTGGCTTCTGACTTTTATCGATGCGGGCATTCTCTGTGGAAATGCGTTTGTCCGCAGAAACAACAAGGAGATGGGGGTGTGCAAGGATTAGAAGTTTTCGAAGTGACAGCGAAAACTGTGGGGTTTGTTTCCGAAGCTTGTACTTCTTTTAGGTCATTGGCATAAGAAAGTGCTTCGTCTAATTTTTGAGATAGCTTTGTTCCTACCTCATTACGGAAAGGTTGAGGAAGTGATTTCAGGAACGCATCAGTGGCCAGTTTGTCTGAAATAGTTTGTAAGGCCTCGAGTGGATTAGCTTGAGCTTTTAGGCTAATGGCGGACTGGATATGTCTAATTCTATCCGCGAAGGTCTCAGGAGGCTCTGTGGGTAGAGACTGAATATCAGTCATCTGTTGTAAGAGGACTAGAGGGGTTTTCTCCTCACGAAATCGGGCAAGAAGTCGCTCTGAAATTAGAGGATACGTTATAATTGTTCCCTGGCGTTGTAATTCGGCTTTCGCGTATCATAAAATATTTTCGCAGGCCCTGAGAGCCTAAATGCTAGTATTTCTAATTTTGCAGCGTCGTCCCAGCCAGAAAGGCTAGCACAATGGCTAATTTGGTCTAGGAAATCTGAAACACTGTCTGAATTTTCGCCATCGAAGGTGGGTAAGCTATTAATTAACTGTAAGTTCCTTAAGTGGCTAACAGGTTGATTGTTAGGGGTGACTGGAGGATTTGCTAATTGTTGCTGAGCAAGTAAATATTCTACAGCAGCGTGGATGCCCATATCTTGTCCATTTATCTTATACATTTTGGAAACAAGAGAATTACTACCTTGGGAAAGATTATATTTTACAAGGCGTCTGCGTAATTGGATTAAATTGCCGCCAACAGAAACGTTATTATCGCGTAATATCTTTACAATTTGCGATCTATTCAACACTCATAAATTCAAAATGCACAAGGGATTGGGGCACAGTGGTACAATTACAAAAATTTAAAAATGAAATTCAATAGAAAATTCAATTATGGGAAAAATTTAAGATATTTCCGCTGAGAATATAATTGAAAAGGCAATAAAATTATCTGATGGATAATTTGTTTAATTATTAAATTGAAAATTGTACGTACTTGCAAATTTATGGACTCTGGTTGAAAATATCCCACCGCTGCCACCAACGAATTGTGATTGGTGATATAGTGTGTTTGTGTGCTGGTAGCTTGTGGTGTGTTGTTGTGTGTTTGTAGTTTGTTGTGGTAGTGTGTACCACGAGCGGATTAGTAAAAGGGCTTGTAAGTATATATGTATGAAGTATTAGTAATAATCAAGAAATCACCACTGTTTTTAAAATAAATATATTATTCTCTGAGCAAATTTAAGTACATTACAATATCACAACTGTATCTTAATAAATGATGTATATCTAGAATAAAGGCAAAACTCTATCACTGGCATGAGTTTTGAGAGAGCGATTCCTGAAGCAAGTGTTCTGGCTTTGAAAGCAGAATGCAGACTCTTCTTCTTAGACGGTAGAGTGCAGACTGTCCGGTGGAATGCCCTCTCTAGCAGGGGATTTTCTTTTACAAAAGAGTTGGCCTAACGGGTTCTTGTGCCTTTGTTTCTTTAATTGCAATGATCTTATATTTCAGTATCTGACTCTTTTCACTGCACTAAAAGATACATTTAAGATACATTTAAAATATTAACAAAATTCTATTTTTGATACTATAAACTATTCTAAACTATTTTTCAAAACCATTATTTTCTTTTATTTCTTTCTTCCACTGCACTACCAGAATGTAAAATTGCGAAAAAGAAGAATAAACATTTATAAACCATTTAAAGTGATTGGCGAATTTACAAAACCAACACACACAAACCTCACATTTTTCCGAGCGTATTTAGGTCGATGTATAGCATCCACAATTCACACAAAAACTTCACACTTTCATAACGACAACTATTAAAATATTTGTATAGTGCAACACTTTCACAATATAATCTAAACACAAACTTATTTCCCTTTGAACACTTCTACTCACTATAGTAAACATTTTTCATGTCCCCATATTAATGCGGAAACTTTAACTAGTCATGCGCATTAACTTTTTTATAATCACTAAATACATTTTCTATGCAATTTTTTGAGTGATATCTTTAAAGTTAAAAGCTATCCATAATTTATATTACGTAATTTATATACATATACATACATATAAGTATGTAATAAAATTTTATGGAGTACCATAAATGTTATGTGCATTACTTTATTCTTACCACATAAAGTTTATGTATATATTTGACATAAGGTTATAAAAATATATAGGCACATAATTTACTTCTTCACACTTTATTCTATAATATTGATTAGTTTATTTATTACCTTACACTTTACTGCATTATATGAATTGAACAATTGCCTATTGTTAAATTTTGCTCAATGTCGAAACTGAGTTTCATCAGGAAAACATGTCATCTGAATAACCATTCATAGATCTGTGTTTCATCATAGATATGTGTTTTGGATTTGGGTTGCGTATGTAGGTAGATATTTTATTAATATGATACAGTTAAACTTGAGGAAAACAAATTACAATGACTTCCCCTCTTAACAGAAGGTTTTACCCAATTTTTACTTTCTTCCTAAAGCAGTAAGAGAAAGTATTGCAATCAGCGAATGAGCTTCAACTTCGACAGTCAATCTTTGGGCTGAGAAGCTGTAGGAGCAATGCTAACCACCTCTTGCCCTGAAGAGTATGAGTGAGTCATCAGACAATCTTTAAAGTAAATATTGGTCGCTACAACTTCAACCTTGAAAGGTTCACCAGTTAGCCTACAACAACTAGCCCACTACCGTTAGAACAAGCAAGAGTTCTAACTTGCAAAACATCACTTTTCAAGCGACTCACAACAGCCAACTCTATCATTTCTATATTTATCACGCTACCAACGATCAACACTCTTCTCTCGGTTATTCCACTCACCATAATATATTCTTTTCTCTCCTTACTGAGTGAAAACATTCAAATGAATTCTGAATAGTAGTCACAGTGTTGGTGTGTTCTCATTTACAATATGATCAATTCACCATTTCCTGCTACCATTAAACCGGATGTGTTTTGAATTCTTATTCACGGTTCCACAAAATTTTCGTTAAACGTCACAGATACCTATATATATGCAGTTCGTATCACTTTTATTCGTAATATTGTTCCAGAAACATTGATTTTTGGAGATTTCTGGGTAATATATTCTACCGCCCACCTTAGATCTGTGTCAGTTAGAAATGTGAAAATCGCATTAAGTCATAAGAGTGTATCATTTTATTTTATAGGAAACTCGAACGATCGACAACTACGATCAGGTAGTTTTGATTACATTAGAGATTAACGTTTAACGTTTTTATCATACAGTCAGAATGTAAACTGGCACGCTCTATTTCCGATCAGAGTATAGCTTGCTTTACCATCATCTGTCCGTGTGAACTGTATCACATGTTACTACTATAGGACTTCTATTATCCCCAGCGGTCCTCCCCGGTGGGTAACTGACGTGATCATGGCCAACTAGATAATAACAAGGATTATGGAAATTCTTGGAATACAAACTCCTACTTCGTGCATTCTAACTTAAATAAAATCCAGATGAAAAACTGTTTACCAATAGTTTCTTACACCTAGACTACACCTAGAGTAAACTTCACCTTCTTACACCTAGAGTAAACTAAACTAAATAAGTATACTCTTATAAAAGAGTAGGCTATATAAAAAATGTAGATATTCAGGAAATTGGATTAGTATGGCTTAAAAGAAAACTACAAATTATTAACAAGCCAGAAGTTTTTTTTAATCTGGCTTTTTCCTTGCTTTTCCTTATTGCCGTAAAAGGAAGAGTTGCGATCGTGACAAATTTTGGAAATTTGAATGTTTACGGTCCCTAACGAATGGTCTGTATGTGTGACCCAAACATCTCAAAAACACCAGGTTTCTGTCAAAATTCTTCAACCGAAGGGAGCGGTGTTTATACTATTATTCAGTTGAGCAGCACAATTTCTAATGTAATTTCCACATGTAAATTAAGCCCAAACTTTGAAAAGCAGATTTGTTACTATTTTGAAAACAAGTGTGTTTTGGAAAACAAGAATATTTATAAACGAACAGATTGTTAAATTCTTATTCAATAAAAATCCGGTTGGTTATTAAATCTATTCTCGCTAAATAAAATACACTCTCACCAGCTGTAATACCCTAGAAAATATACGGAGATAATTGAATTTTATCATTGATCAGTTCATTCAATACTTACCTATCAGTTGTATAATGGAATGTATTGGTTGGTTGTAGTAGAGAAAAACACACACACACACACACACATGATATAAAATGTAGAAATACTTTTATCAGTTAGCGAAGATACAGTATGGTATGGACCTCCTGACTAAGGCAGGATAACTCCGTCTTTTCTTAAATAACATACCAGAAAAAGAGTTAGGTGACACATTTATAACTTTTTCCACTATTCCACAATAGATAAGGTTAGGATTGCTTGTTGAGTTGTGCTAGTAATGGCGGGTGGGAAGTATGAGCCAGCTGTATAGATAGCGCTCCAGTCGTTCGCTCTCCTCTCACCCCCAATTTCCTCGTCTATTATTATATATATTATATAAAGTTCCGTCTAAGTTTAATATCTTTCAAATCCTATACATACCTTGTCGGGAAGTTTACTGAATATACAGGTATGAGATAGTGGACATAACTGGAATATTTGATAAATATTTTCTTAGTATAACCTTTCCGTTCAGATATAACCTATACTCATTTCGTCCCGTCAATATTTTAAAAATTATTATTTTTGAAGGCTTAATTTAATTTTTTTTTTATAGAATTATTTATTTTTAAATACCTTACTTCTTTTTTTTTTAGTTTCTCTTACTACCAGGAAAAGGAAGTATTGTAATTGTGTCAAATGTGTGATATCGAGTTTTCACTGGAAATACCCGTTTTAAGATGCACTGAGTCCAAAAAAGTCCATTTTGGACTCAGAGTGTGTATGTGAAATATGTGTTTTTTCACTTTTTTGCGATTTTTCAAAAAATGGCTCCATCGATTTTCTTTAAACTAGGTAATTAATTACACCTATATTTTAGTGCTACTATTCTTATTTAAAACCTTTCTCCGGAAAACTTATAAGAGTAATTTTTTTTTGGAGAGGCGCGGAGTTTTGGTTTCCTCTAATGGGCTATTTTAGTTTATTATACAATTCGATATCTAAATCATATTAATTAGAATTAAATATATTTACAGAATTCTGAGTTTGAAGAAAATTGGTTTACCGGAAGTGCGTATTAACGGTATTATTTCAGGTTTCTACGATTTTATCCATTTAAATACAAACGGTTTCAATACCAACGGTTTCATTAAATTCTTTATCCTAACTATGAATACAGAGATCTATCACTTTTATTTGGACCGTTTTCGGAGAAAGAATTTTTGCAAGAGGGGAAATTTATTATTTTATCAAAAATGTCATTTTATTTTAGATTCTAGATTTTTTATTAAGTTTAGATTGAATACAAGAAAAAATTTAGTAAAAATTATTAGTCTTAAGAGAATTTGTCATTTTAATCTGTGCAATTGCAGTTGCAGTAAGTGATAGTGTTGTGAGTGTTTCACGCCAGGAATTTTATTTATATATTTGATTTCAATCAATTGTTGAAATTGTTGTTTCATTAAACAGTGGTCTGATAAAACCCAATCTAATGTTATGTTTGAATGGGGGTTATTAACACAGATACAGGTAAACCAGGGATCGTGTGTTTTCCATTGCCTTTTGAATATGTAAATTGCTGAGCCATTTACTTGTTTTCTTTATTATTAAAGGGGTAGGCCGATTATTGTGCCGGTGAATGCATGGAGGACGAGTACAGGCATAAATAACGAAACTGTAGCGTTTGGACATGTCTGCTCTTATCTCTCTCTCTTGCTCACCTCCACCCTTCACTCTCTCTCTGAGGTTGACAAACTTTTCCTCCGCTTTTCCACCTCCCACTTTATACAGATTTCATGATGGAAAGTGTAGGTGGAATTGTGCATGTTCAGCATGACCGGCTAGATTTATTATCACCAAAACTCAGAAAACCATATGCGCATGACCATTACGGACAAAACCATATGGCCCTCACGGAGAGGTTAATAATGGCAGGTTTAGAGATCCGGACGTTGTAACGGGCCTGAACTATGTTTCTGCCAGTCGTTGTACTAGATTCTATTCTCTTCCCCCTCAAAAAAATTGTGTCAGCTGTAAACAGTTTAGCTCACATAAAACTTGAAAGTTAAATATTTCCCAAAAATAAAGTAGTGTGTAATGGAATAAAAACACACCTCTTTTGAAGAAATTCACCATAACAATCATCAAACGCTGCTTCACGATTCACCCACTTTCCAACTTTTTATCCAAGCCTACCGACTGTACGGACGAATGGGCTATAACTTTAAGAACCAATCTTTCTCTCCTAGAAGCTGTGGAAAAATCGGCTGTCTCAGGGCTTGGCAAGTAATACAATTTGTAGAGTTAAAAACAAGTCGTCAAGAAGGAGACAACTAGTCTGGAACAAGCATTCATTGCAATTACTGAAGATAAAACACTTTCCAAGAGTTTCTAATAAAAAAAATCAACTGACTTCACTCATCTCTCTGCCAACGCTCGTTTACAGACTAGAGTGTTTTACAGCCATACCAACCGTTAGAATAACCAGAGTTGTAATTAGCTCCTCGCTTGTCAAGCTAAGCTATCTAAGTTTATGCCAATCAAAATATCTTGAAAATCGAAATTAGTGGTAATTAAAAGGTTAAGACATTATATTATGAGATAAGATTGGGAAGGTTAAACTATTTTGGTGCGCAGTTATAGATTATTCCTATTTAGATTAATATATTTTAAAGAATGAAATCTCGTTTGTAAACATTGCATTTTACCTAAGTACTTACGGTATCTTGTAGTATTTTGGAATGACTTTGTAATTTTGGATGACTTTCGTATTCTTCCGACCGAAGTCAGTTGCAGATCCTCCGGATGCGAATTTCAAGAAATGTTTGCCAGTCTGTAGACAACGCAATCATCCCTCATCGCCAGCCGTCATTCAGTCACTCTGCCCACTTTTTCTTCTAATAAGTTTGTTAAATATAAATTGAGTAAAGTGCAGTTTTGAGTTCTATATTCCATTATTCAGCATCAGAATCACCACTATAATTACAACAGCGTTAGGTTTATATATATACTGCGTACAGTTAGCGTTTCAACTTTAATGGCAATCGTTGGAATGGTTTTCGAGAAGAACCGGAAAGTCTGTGAAGTTGCAGTTCCGTTAACCAATCTTCTTCAAATATGGAATTCTAGCAATGTGTTTAATGCATTTTTAACACCATAGTAATTCTTTGGTTTTTTATAGTAGCAAAAGGCATTAATCCATTTACATAAGAACATATTTCACTAATTACCAATTAACATTTAGTAACATTAATAATTGATTGACTGGTAATTCAAGATGAGCCAATGCAATTATCTGTATTTATTATTAGTATTACTATAGGCTTCTATTAGTAGATCTATATCTGGAGACAATGATGTCAACAACTGATTTATAAAGACACAATGATGGACACCATGGCGTCTGTACAAACTGTACAGTGTTAGCAACTGTTGGCTATTAGTACGACTGCTACTGATGGTGTTGCTATCTGCTATAGTGCTGCTAAACAACCGTTTAATTAACTTTCTTAACTAACTTAGTTTCAAGTTTTAGCTCCCCTCAACTTTATATATAGATATATATTAAATATTATATATATTACATTACAATAAGTTCAAGCAATGCCTGAACAATTAGTTACACCGTTGTTTCCTCAGTCTGCTCTATAATTTGCTTATTTCAAACTTTCTTATGACATCATAAATATGACGTAACAGTATGAGGCGTATGTTTTTGTTGTTATCCACTCCAGTTGGTTCTTCGTGTTTTAATAAAATTACGAAACTTCATCCATTTGCCAATTATTTCATTATTTACTGATATTTCCTATTTGTGGCAAACACTGTTTGAGACAAAATGTTTTTTTTAAATTTAGTTTTTGAATAAATTTGATTTTAGAAATATTTCCCCTAAAAGGCGCTAAATAGCTGAATGACGTCACGCTGAAGGCCTATCACTTTTTTGAAATATTTTTATAGAAAAATGGATTCTGGAAGGGTTTTGGGAAATTAGTGGCATTAGATTTCCAAAATGTCTGGTATATATTTTTTAGTTCTCTACTTTTGCTGAGGGATCGGCAGGTGAAAAATAATTTATTTATTTGCTGACATCGTCTCGACCAACTGTTTCGTCATCATCAGGAAATGTCTTTATATTCAGAAAAAATCTGGTATGGAAACTCACACCATTTCTCTTACTCCTCTTTATAAAACTAAATATAAAACGAAAACTTTACGTTAAACAACAACACGTCCTCATTTATTCTAACGTAAACATACATGTGATGGTGTTGTTGGTTGGGGGGGGGGCAAGCGCCAAACTACCAAAAGAAGCAGGTAGGGAATGATTATATTTCTACAGACACTCATAATATTGAACAAACACATTGGAATTTAACCTCTTATATTACTCACAACCATCTAAAATGAATATTTTCAGAAAAATGTTTCAAATAAACGTGATACGTTACTATCTAAACAGCAAGCGTTCCAAGTTTAATGAAATTAGTTGTAACCGTTGTCAAGAAAACTTAAAAAAAATACTTACACTGTCAAATGCACTTCCGGTTAACAGATTTTCTTCAAATTTGGTTATTATATCAATGCTTCTAATGTGTATTAATATTATGTAGGTGGTAAAATTATATGTTATACTGAAGTGGAACTTCTACAAAATAATAACGCTACTGCTCCCTCAGAACCCCCCAAAAATCAATGTACCCAAAATGCTTCTAATAAAAGTGATAGGTATTTAGAAATCCCTAAATATGGAAAACTCCATTTACTGTTTCGTCATTTTGTCCCATTTAATGTCGCAGTTTTTACTTGAAACTATGTGGCTGATACGGTGATAGTATCTCAACTTAATACAGGTTTTAGTTTAGCTTCCTCCCATTTTTCGTTTTTGAGATATTCTGTTAGCACACACACACACACACACACACACACCACACACACACACACAGAAACCACACCATTCGCTAAAAATACATTTTTCGTACTCAAGAGACCTCAGTTTAGAAAATTTGACACGATCTCTGAGCTACGAATAAGAGAAAGTAATATGAAATTACAGAATTGAAAATTAATTATTCTTAATTTCAAATATTATTGTTTTTGTGCAGATTTTTGTTATGGCTATTGGTTGAAATTATGTGTATTTGTAAAAAATATTTTCTATTTTGTGGCATGAAAGACGGGACTTTGAAATTATTTTGGCAAATCATTACAGAAAAGGTGTCTCCATTTAGTCAGTGATGTCACTTCTTCTCTTTTTTATTAAGTGAATGGTGCAGCAATAGGCGTTAGTGGTGATTTTGAAATTGTTTTTAATTTCATACAAATTTTTATATTATTTAGGTTTTAGTCTCTCTAAACTTTGAATAAACATTCCAAATTTAAAGAATGTTCATCATTTATAATTGTATTTATATTAATTGTCTCTTACAGCCGTAAGAGAAAGTGGTGTGAGTGTTTCACATTTTCTCTTCCCCAAATTGGCGACTGAGAACTCAAATATTTATTACTAGAAGAGCAAGTGCAACGTCAGGGAGGTTCATTAGTTGCGATCTACACATGTGAGTGTGTTGGTATTTACTGACGGAGGTATGTAGGGGAAAGTGTTGGAGAGAATTGAATTCACATCATGTTTAGAGTGGAGGTAAGCAACCAGTGTTGCGTTGAGATATGGAACACTTCTCTTACTCGACCACTAACACAACAACAACAACAACCAGTGTTGGAGTAAGTGCGTCAGTGTTAGTGAATTGCTTGCAATATACGCTGGATATCGGCCGCCTGTTTAGTAAAAGCTTGGAGGAGCTTCCAAGCTCCAGTAAACACCACATACACTTGGCCGTGCTCTCACAATATGGCTGCTTGCCGATAACATATCCCTTTCGTTCTATGGTTTTTCCTTTTTTTTCTCTTCCACGAGTCACTCCTCCTCATTGAGAGACTTAGGAAAACTTAACTGACTACGAGGAAATACCATCTTCTTTCTTTACTACTTTTGGTGTTTTCAGTAGAAACTTAATCAATATTATTGTATTTTGTAGGATTAAACAAACATGATAAATGGGTGTAAAAACCTCAAGCCAGAGGAAGGCGAAAAAGGTTATTCGCCCAGGTTCACTACAGGACTACTCCAACAAACCGGAGACTCTTGGCCTTCTCAATGGCCTGCTCACTTGGCACTGTAGACTTAGCAAGAACATGCAGAGCTTGAGCGTCATAAAGTATAGCCTATGCAGATTTGGTCACAAGAAGGGGGAAACAGCACTGCACATACTGTGTCGGGGGAGCGGGCTTGTATGGCAGAGATTTGGCCTCTTTGGGAAGAAGAAATTCATGCCTTCAAGCCTCACCAAAAGTCTCTTTCTCCAGACTCCCAAGTCAAGTTGGGTATAAACAGACAGGATATAAGAGCGTACTTAAATTTGTAGGTGTCTCAATGGGCCCATTGGGGTCGTAGTCACCTCGCTTGCCAGTGACCCCCTCTCCTCGCTATTGAATCTAATCTAATCTGAGCATGATAAAGGGAACAAAAAAAAATTCTGGTGCGCAGCATTTACACGATTTACTCTTACTGCAATAATCACTAATTGACTCTTACAAGATGGTGCTTATTGTGTAATTGTGGAATTGTTCTTTAACCAATTAACAATGTTGAGGAAAGCCTCGTGACTCAGTTCCACTAAAAGCCAATATTTCTGGGAAAATATTAAAACAAAAGTAATAAATTTATTATTAAGAATGAGTATAAGAAGTTTAAAGAAAATCTTTTAGGGCGCGCATTCAAGAAAATTGCGAAAAACTATAAGAAAAAATTTCGTAATGTCGCATTTCCGGTTGACAAATTTTGCCTTTAAACCAGAGCTTCTTAAAGTGGACGTAATTTTTTTGGTAAATATAATTTAAGCTATAATTAGATTATGATAAGCTCAAGAAGAATTTACTTAGCGATGAGAACTTTAAAAGTTGAATAGGTTTAGAGTTGGCTTGGAATAGAAAAATGAATTGGCATATATTTCAGAAATTAGTGTAAATATAATTTTACTTTTTCGTTCGACGACATATTAGTCGGGGGCAAACATTTTTGGCGTTAACAATAATTAGGTCAAAATATGAAGAACGTTGAAAATGATTTGCTTACTGCATTAACGGCCATTCAACCGCAAATTTGTACTTGTGTCAAAAGCAAAAAAACACCCAGTTAATGTTGCATTATTACTTATTTATTGTAACCTTGTTAAAGAAATTGCTTTCGAATAGATGTCTTCAAATTTATAAGTAATCAAGTTGTTTGTGTGTTCAATATTCATAGCTTGTTTAATTGTTTGGAGGGTGAAAAGGGGTAGCAAAAAGTTTAAAAAGCACAGCACACAATATAAACAAACGCTAATTATTTTTTACAGCAGTAAGCAGTGGCGTAACGCGGATCTGCTGCTCCTAGGTAATCTCCTTATAATTGTTTCACCATTATCATCCTCACCAAGGACGATGCTAAGGAGTTGAAAAATAAATGGTGATCCTTACCAATTAAGCAAAAATGTAACTAGTCAACTCTCGAATAATAACTGTTAATCAGTCTTGACAATTTTCAATTTGGAACGAGACCTACGGTTACGCTACTGGTTATAGTAAGAGAATCGTGGTATGAAACTCTGTTAGAACTACTATCTCTTTATGCATTTATTTTTTTCAATTTTCGCGGGGTCAAATTTTCTTTATACTTGGAATTTTTATGTTATATTTAATTATGGTCTAATAGCTGCACAAGTGTTGAAACCTTTTATTAGGTATATTTCATCGGCTTTGCACGGAAATGCCTGGTGTCACAGGCTTTTAAAAACCAACTGATGAGTAATAATGGGTTCTCATTACTGATAGTGAGTTCTTTGAACAGACTACTTAAGAGTATCAGGTTTAAAGAAAATCGTTGGATGAGTTTTTGAATACTTTAAACAAATTGTAAAACCCTTTCTCACACACAGCAAATAATACAACTTAATGGACCAATTTCTTTGAAAATGTTAATGTTGTAAAAGTTTGGTTGAGCTTGCCGTAAAAAAAGAGGTTAGGGATCATCATGATACCTGAATGTACTTGTGTGGTTGCGCTCTCTGCCTCATTCAACGGAGCTTGTAGAAGCAGTTTATTATTATTATTATTATTAATAATAATGGGTGCCCGAAGCCGCAAAACTCAAGTCAATGCCCCCCTCCCCACAAAAAAAAGTCGCTCCTAAGAAGCTTCCCCCAGCAATCTACCGGTCTGACTACCAATATCTTAAGCTATTTTTAATCTCAAACTCGCCAAGCATTCCCTTGAGAGGTTGCCCAAATATGCGTCACCTCGTATTAGTGACACGGGGACACTGACTAGATCGTCACTAATATCACGGGGACCCTTGTGATTCCCTTGTCATAAAGAACTGTAAATGTCTGGCTCCCAAGACAATATACCAATATACCTACCACGCTCACAATTGTATCTTACACTGGTGAAAAGTCGATAGGTGCTTCAAGTCCCCCTGTATACATTTTATAAATCTCTTATCCTGGAGACAACCACCCGTGCCTTTCCAGTGCTTCTCCAGTTTCCTATTCCTCCTTGTTTTACTTCCCTGTTCCGAAATTGTTTGGTGACGGCTAGTGCTGGCTCGGGACCACAAAGTGGTCAACTGCCAACTCAGCGGCAATTTAAACTTTAATTTAAATAAAATAACAAGTGCCAAATCCCCTCCAAATTGTTTTTCCATAAAAAATGTTTCAAATAAAAGTGATGGGCAGACAGTGTGTGCGGACAGTGTGCGCGGACAGGTACGAAGTTTAAACAAAATCGTTGCAGCTATTTTCGAGAAAGTCGTAAAAAAAACACTCAGTAAAGTCGAATTTGCGCTTGATGAATTTTCAGTTTGCTGTGATATTTCGTTTTCGAAATATTATGTTCACAAACATTCATAAACACAACAACTAAAAAGTAGCAAAAACATTTTCGAACTCAGGATGCCTCAGAACATATACTACCGTTGAAAATTCAGTTTCAATCATTTGCCTTAATCGCATTACTTTCTCTTACTAGGAATGAGTGAAAGCAAATAATTACTAGGCATGAAGAAATAAAGCTGCTTGAAGCAAAGATATGCCATTTAATCTGATTTGAGAGATATCCAATCAATGGTATAGTACAAATCATTGTACTAGTACAAAATTGTAAAAAAAAAAAAAACAAATCTGAGGGAAATGTTTAGTAGATGATGGAAAGAAGTTGTGACAGCGCCACACTCTGGGAATATTTAAAGACATCCACCTAGAGGATAGATGACAACAGGTGTCCTGTTAGAAGAAGATCTTCTCTAGAGGTTAGAGATCATTTATTTTTTCTGTCACAGCTTCTTTTACAATCCCGCCTAGACCATCTACCCAAAATAAGTTCAACTTTTTTCATTTCCTCTCTACCAGTGTGACCAACTTTTTCACTTGTAAACATAGCCAAGAAATATTAGAGCATTAATCTCAAAGTAATTAATGTTTACATCACATCACAGATCTTGTATTTATAGACAGGAGACGACAGGATGTTATTGTGGAATTTTAAATTCGAGAAATTGACAGCATCGCAAAAGTTCCTCTTATTTGCACCAACAAGAGAAAGCAAAAATACAAGAACTAAATAAGAAGGTAATTTTTCTGTTTGTGACGTAATATGTTTATTAAGGTTTCAACTTTCCATCTTCAGTTTTTCTTTAGAACTATAAAGATATTGGTGGGCGGGTAAAGTAAGCTCTGGTATTACCCTGGAATCAAACAAACTCTATAACTTTCATCTCCTCCGACTGTTTTCCAACCATCATTTTCTTCTTTACTATTTATAGAATTTTTTTTATCTTCAGTGTTGTATTTTTATTTAATAACATTATTTAATTTTTGGAAATATAACAGGGTAGATTTGTATCCTATGTAGTAAAAAAAAAAAATGAAGCTTTTATCGAATTACCGTTTTTCCATCTGCACTATCTTCCACTCCATTTAAGCCTTCAAGTAGTTATTTTTAGTTTTTGTTACTTGGAAAATTTCAAAGTATGAGATTTTTGGAAATTGAGTGTCCTAGCCAACGTAGCCTATTCTCTTCGATAGTCTCGACTGCTGGCCTTACGTCAAGGTTCAACCTGATGTCAGTGTTACGGACTAGGTCTCTTTTGGTTTTGCCTTCAACTCTGAAGAAATGAGGAATCTCCTTTCCGATGCCTGAATCATTGATAGGGCTTTTTAGTCAGGGTCCATGATTCCGAGGAATATGTTAGGATTGGGAGGAAAGTTGACTTGTAGAGTGCTAATTTTGTTTCCTTTTCCACCTCTCCCCTGTTCAGGAAACCTCTTTTTATCGCATTAAACAACCTGCCCGCTGTTCCTGTTCTTTCGGTAATCTCCGTATCAATATAACCATGTTCATTTAGGTGCGCTCCCAGGTATCTAAAGCTGTCTACTTGCTCTATTCTTTCATTATTTATCCTTATTGTTCTCATTATGCTGTGAGGTTTCTTCCCTACTTTCATTGCTTTCGTTTTCGCCGGGTTGATACTCATGTTAATCTTCAGCAATTCCTCCTGTACCTCCTTAATATTAAACTGAAGATCTCTGATATTTTTGCGAATATAACCAAATCATCGGCGACTGCTTGTAAAGATAGGCTCGTTGGTCTCAAGCTTACATGTTCTAGCTGGAATTTTTTTATACCGTCCTTTGTTTGGTGAATGGCTGTGTTTAACACCAAAATAAATAGTAAAGAGCTGAGACTACAGCTTGACGCATTCCTGCAGATGATTCTGATGATGATGATTTATTTATGCGGCTATTATTCACTTATAACTGAAAATGTATGTGACATGTGGCTCCAAAAAATAGGCGACACAATAAAAGTCATACTTCCGGTAAACCGAAGCTTTTTAAAACTCAGAATTTTAGTAAACAGATTAAATTCTGATTAATACTATATAGGAGATAGAACAAATAGAAATAGCCATATTGAGGGAAAGCCTAAACTCGGCCCCACCATTTGAACATCCTTTAATGATTTGTTTTACTTCACTAAACATTTTGATTCTCATTTCATAAGTAAATTGCTATACCAAATTAAAGGAAAATCGTTGGGGCCATTTTGGTTTCGAGAGAATGGCAAAAACTGGAAAAAGTCTATTCAACAATGTTGTGCTTCCAGTCTACCGATTTTATCATAAATATTATTTTCACGACGGCTAAGTAGCACCTGAACGATTCATCGTTAAATTTCAGCTTTCTGCAATTTTCTGTTTTTTTAGTTATGCTGAGCCTACATATGAACATGCAGAGCCCAATTTTCAAAAAACAATTTTTCGGACTGCAAGGCTTCAAAACATGTATTTCCCATAAAAACTCAATTTCAAAAATTTAACACGATTGCAACACTAATTCCCCCCCTTAATTGCAGCACTAAGAGAACCTAAAAAAAAATGAAAATCAATATGAAATTAAAAAATAGTAGGTAGGAGCCTCCATTCCAATATTTTCACAATGGGACTATGTTGATTGGTTGAAACTGTGCCACTGACCAATTTGATAGGCTGCTGAATTTGTGTATCAAGATTGTTTGATAATACAGCACTTGATTGGTTAAAAACTTTAAGAATTTCCCATATGTGTGGGAGCGCTTCATTCCATGTATGTTCGGAAATATTAATAAATAAAACCAAAAGAAAATGGGGAGGAATAAAAAAATAAAATATATAAATAAAAAATACACTCGAGTAAGCAGAGGCCATAAATAACACAGTTTTGTCATCATCAGCCATGAACGTTTTGTGGTGGCACCACTGCTGAATATTTGGTCATAATTTTTCTTGACTCTTATATGTGTGTTGGGTGGGGTTCTTATTTTTTAAACGATGCATATATGCATGTATATGTTACCCAGTGTTTCTTCCATTACAGTTTTTATTATTATTAATGTTGAATGGAAATCCAGCGGAAACCAAACTAATAAAGTGAGAGGTAGATAAGGTAGACAAGCATGTTTGTGCAGAGTTTTTGTAACGGTTCTAGTGAACAGCTTTTAGCATGTTCTGAGATATGTACATGCTTTATAGTAAATATATACGTTCCTAATGCATGTATATGTATACACTTGCGTGGTATGAGCTTTTATTTTTCTTTCTCTTTTTACTGTAAGAGAAATATGCAAAGTTTCCGATTTTCGAAATGAACCAACTAACCGAAAATATATGCTTTGAGATACTCGGATTAAAAATAGAAAAAATAGGGAAGTTTTTTTTGCAGAATTACGATGTTTCTGTCAGTTGGGTGTGTATTTATGCCTGTGTGAATAAGATATTTCGGAAGATGAAACACAAAAATGCAGCAAGCTCAATTTCCTTATTCGAATAACCAAACTTTTTGAAACGTTTTAAATGCGTCTAACGTAGAAGTGTTTTTAGTTAGTTTTTCCTGCACGATTGTGTCAAATTTTTGAAAATGGGTTTTCACCGGAAATAAATATTTTGAGGATTAAGGGGGGGGGGGGAATCAGCGAATGGTCTCTGTTGTGTGTGAACGAAAATTCATAAGAAGCTCAAAATTGATATTCCGTTTAATGGTTCAGAGGTTTTTTAGTTATTTTTTGGCGTTTTCTTGAAAACGGCTATAATGTGTTTTCCTTAAACCTAGAATACTAAAACGAATCACTTTGATTTGAAACATTTTTCCACCTTCTTCTGCTTTCTGTGCTACAATGTAACTACATACAAGTGCTACCTGACAGGAGTACCACCAAATGTAATCCCATCCTTTTATAGTTATTGTTAGGGCTCTGAAGATTAAAAAAAAAGAAATGAGTTTAAAGAAACTGTGTGATATTATTAACTGCTACAAGAGGAAGTTGTGTGAATGTTTCACATCACATTTATCTCTAACTTACAATACTAATTATAAAATATTTAGGTCAACCAAAGATTTAGTACAGTTGTGTACTGACCTTTGAGCAGTGAACATCTATCTCTCTACTGTGTTAGATTTGTTATAACAGTTAGATAATTTCATATTATTCTTTTTTACACTTTATTTAAGTTTTTCATTTTTCTTTATCTTATTTTTGGTTTTCTTTTTCTTTTTTTCTTTTTAATCGTTTGTTGTTTAATAAAGAAAAAAAGAAGAAAAAAAAAAATTATTGTTGTGAGAAATGAGTGAATCGGAGGGGGGGACCTGGTCCCCCTGATGAAGGAAAAGAGGGCAATAAAATAAGTGTCGAAGTGGATATGCCGGAATGTAATAAAGAAAAACATGTTGAGGGAAAAGCGAATAATTCAATAACTGAGTCTGATGGTAATACGTATAATATATTTAAACCTTGGGATAAAGGCCCATTCTTTGTTTATGTTGAAAGTAAAAAGGAAAATGGAGTAGCTGGGCGAATGCATTCCATGACAAGTGGGAAAATGATTTTCCAGTCACATCCAACAATTGCAAATGATATTTTGGAAATTTCAATAGCAGGTTATAACAGAATAAAGATTGTGTGTCGTAATATTTTAGTGCAATCAGAATACTTAAAAAATAAAAATTTTGAGCCATATACCTGCTGTTTTGTTAAAAAGACAGGGAATAATAAAAGGGGTAGATTTATCTTTAACAGATGAGGAAATAAAAAATGTTTTATTACATAAACGACAAGGTAATTTAATTGCAGTAAAAAGATTTATTAGAAAGTATAAAGAAAACAGAAATGATATAACGAAACCTACTACTAGCGTCATGTTAACATTTCAAGGTCAAATTTTACCTGACCGAGTTTACATTTATGGAGTTACTTGCCCTGTTGAACCTTATGTACAGAAAGTAACACAATGTTTTAAATGTTACAGATATAATCATGTTGCTAATCAATGCAAAGGTAAAGTGCGATGCCCTTTATGTTCAGGTGAACACGACAAAAAAGATTGTCCATCACCAAATACCTTAAAGTGTTTACATTGCGAACAATTTCATTCTGCTAACGATAAAAATCTATGCCCTGAATATAAGAGGCAAAAAAATATTAAACTGTTTATGGCCGAACAAAACGTCCCATATAATGAAGCTAAGAGTATTTTTGACTCTAAAAATTATTCTATAGCTTTGGAGAAACCTTCGCTTAACTGTTATAAGTCCTTTCCGCCATTACCGGCAAAGGCTCAAATTACCGATGAGAAAATAGAAACACCTTCAGTAAAGAGGGTCAGACAGTTCTCACCTCCGAAAAGTATAAATTTTGGGGCCATTAGTAGGGAATTCTTTACAGTACCGACACCAAAACATGTTAAAGGAGGTTTGATACAATCAAACCCTCACAAAAGCCCTCTTGTTGGTTTACAAGAGAAGGTGGGATTTAAAATTGAAGATATCTGCGAAGCATTTATGGATATTATAGACGTATTTGTATCCAAACACAATATAGTAATTTCGGATAAAATAACTTTGAAAGAATTAATAAAAGATAAATTGTACAATTTAAATAAAACTTAATGTTAGAAAACTTAAGAATTTTACAGTGGAACGCCAGATCGGCGGTTTCAAGTAAAGGATCTTTAGAATCGTACATTACTTCAAAAGATATTAGCGTGGTGGGGCTAAGTGAAACTTGGTTCCATCCAAATAAATACTATAACTTCAAAGGCTACAATTTAATAAGGTAAGATCGTTCCGACGCTAAATCAGGGGTTGCATTGTTAATTAAAGAAAATATTGTTTATAAAGAATTCAATAATTATAGAAAAATTATTGGAGTATTAACAGTAGGCGCGACACTTATGCTAGGAGGTTCACAAACATTACATATAATATCCTTATACAATTGCCCTACAAATAATATTTCTCAACTACAGTGGTCAAATTTCTTTCTATCTTTACCCTCCCCAGTGATGATTATCGGAGATTTTAATTGCCATCACGCCTGTTTTGGAAGTAGTTTAACGGATAGTAAAGGGAAAAAGTTAGTGGATGCACTACTAGATTCTAATTTAATTTTCTTAAATGATGGCTCACCGACTTTAATTAATAATATCAATCAGGCCCATAAATCAGCTATAGATCTAACATTGTGTACATCTGAAGTAGCTCATGCATTCACCTGGTCTATTGTTAACGATCCGATGGGCTCTAATCATCTTCCTGTACTAATTCAGTCACAGATAGAAGTAATAAATAGTGTGATTACCCCTAGTAGGAGATGGAACGTCCGCTTGGCAGATTGGAATAAATTTCAAGATTACCTAGATACAATATTTGCAAAAATAGATTCAGAAAACCTTACCTATGAACAGTTTATAGACTATTTAAACGCAGCTTTCAAAACTTCAATACCGGAATATAAGGTAGTTAAAAATAAAAAGTTTAGTCATATTTGGTGGGATAAAGAGTGCGAGAAAGCTATAGAACAAAGAAAGCTATCTTATTTGGCTTATAAATCAGCACCTTCCCTCCTGACACTAATCGAATATAAAAAGTCTTCAGCCTTAGTCAAACGTGTAATTAAAAAAGCTAAAATTCAATCGTGGATGGCACTTTGCAATAATTTATCTAAATCATCATCCATTAAAACGATTTGGGAACAAATAAAACGTTTGAAAAATCTCAAAACAAGTAATAAAATTTCTACCCAACCAGGTGAATGGGTATTATCCTTTTTATATAATTTGACACCAGATAGTGTACCGAACATTATTCCAGAAGTATCCCCACAAAATCAAAATATGTTATTAAATGAATTTACTATGTGTGAATTTAAAAAGTCGATTAAAACTACTTCTAATACAGCTCCTGGTCTTGATAAAATTGTGTACCCGCTCTTAAAAAATATGCCTCACTCCGCCCTTAGAGTACTTTTAAACATCTTTAACAAAATATGGATTAGTGGGGATTATCCGAGTGAATGGTTTAATTATTTAGTGGTACCCTTATTAAAGCCAGGGAAAGATCCTAACCAAGATACTTCATATCGACCAATATCACTTTCATCTTGTATGATGAAAACTTTTGAACGCATGGTTAAAGCTAGGTTGGAATGGTGGTTGGAGCATTATAAAAAGTTACCTATAAGCCAGTACGGCTTTCGCAAAGGGAAGTCAACTCTTGATAGTCTAGCTATGTTAACAACTGACATTCAACTAGGCTTTAGTTCAAATAAAACAACGGTTGGTGTATTCCTGGACATTAAATCTACTTATGATTCTGTAGAACCTTATATTCTATATAATAAAATGATTAATTTGGGACTTCCGGCGAAATTTTCTAAAAATATAATAAATCTCGTTTCAGTACGAAATATATTTGTTAAAATCGGTAATAAGACAATAGGACCGAGAAGAACTCAATCAGGTTTGGCCCAAGGAAATATTTTGAGTCCATTGCTATATGCTATCTACGATAGCGAGATAGAGAATATAATTCCAGAAGGAGTGCGAATTCTTCAGTATGCGGATGACATTTGTCTATATGCAACGCATAAAGATGGTCCCTGGATCCTTCAAAAATTAGATGAAACTCTTCATTGTTTGCAGGACTGGCTGTTAAATCATGGCCTAATTATTTCTAAAGAGAAGACACACATTTGTGTCTTTTCGAGGAAAAGAAAATTAGATTTGCCAAGAGAAATATCTCTGGGTGGAAAGACTTATAAATGCGAGGAAAGGGTAAAATTTTTAGGCATGCATTTCGATCGAAAATTAACTTGGACTGTACATATTAATAATATTAAAGAAAAATCAGAAAAGTATACAAATGTATTAAAAATGGTTTGCCACTTAAATTGGGGAGCGGACCCAGAGATGTCACTACTTTTTTATAGAGCTACGGTAAGAGCTATTTTCGATTACGGTTCGAGTTTGTATGGTCAGGCGTCGCTTTCTGCATTACGCAAGCTGGATGTAATCCACAACAGTTGTTTGAGACAATGTTTAGGTTTATTGAAATCGACTCCTATTGATGCATTATTATCTGAAGCTGGTGAATTAGCACTAGAATGCCGTAGAAAAATGCTCACAGATCGTTTCATGTTAAGAATAATGGCATACAACATGTTATTGTATTCAAAAGTATGTTCATTAAATCTATAGGTCCTAACCGGAAACTACTGGCAGCGGAAAAAATCTCCTCCCTTAACCATTGGTTTTATTGATACTCATTCCTATCAGAATTTGGTGAATTCCTCATGGATCTTACCAAGATATGAAATCAATTATTCTTGTTAAATAAACCAGATTTGCATTTTCTATTCCAAATCTCAAATAAATCAATCGTTAATAAAAAATAATTTTTGCTTATTTACGGAAGGTTCAAAAAATAGCATGGGGTGTGGTGCGGCATTTTACGACCCACAGAACCAATATAAAGCAATGTACAAGTTACCTTCATTTTGTACCATATTTTTAGTAGAGCTAATAGCTATTTATAAAGCCCTTATGTATGCAGACACTTTGCAGAACATTAATAATTTAATAATTATTTCAGATAGTCAAAGTAGTCTATTATACTTACAAAATTTTGCTAGTAACAAGAAAGATAATTATATTGGTTTGAGAATAATAGAAATGATTAGAAAAATAGAAGATAAATATATAGGAGTAAAGATGGGATGGGTCAAGGGACACGATGGTGTGAAGGGAAACGAAGTTGCGGATTGTCTGGCTAAAAAAGCGGTTATGGAAGGAGATAGTATTGATATGAAGTTTCCATATAAAGAACAAAACGTATGGCAAAGAATGCAAGAGGAGTACACTGAAAGTAAAAAGGGTCAATTTTACAAAAAAATAATAACAGGATAAGCGATAGACCGTGGTATAAAGGTGAAGATTTAAAGAAGAACTTTTGTCGAATAATAAACCGTTTGAGAACTAACCACGGCTTGTGTGCAGCGTATCTCCATAGAATTCGGATATTTAATAATGACAAATGTGCAACATGCAATGAAAAAGAGACTTTGGAACATATTTTAATGACCTGCAGAAAATACAAAAATGAAAGAAGAATTCTATTCTACGAAATAACTCCTTATATCGAGCATCCATTCAATTATGTTTTAATATTATCAACCGCAAATAGAGAAATTTATAAGAATATAGTAAAATTTATAAAAAGTATTAAAATAAAAATTTAGTAGGAAAATTGTTTAGTTGAAAATTTAAACATTAGTTGGCTATGGCTTGGACTGCTAAGGCCATTAAAAAAAAAAAAAAAAAAAAAAAAAGATTTAGTACAAAGTTGAACGCAGAAAAAAATAGTTCATCAGTTTCAAATGTGTGAGAACGCAGGAACAGAAGATCGTGTGAATTGTTGCGCATCATAATTTTATTAAATGAGAAAATTGGGAACAAATTAAAAATTCCATATTATTGTTCAGAGATCATTTATAATGAATAAATGATCAGATGGAAAATAGAAATAGTACCTTATTATTATTATTATTATTATTATTAATAGATATTCAGGAAAACTGTGTGGCAGCGTTTTTCTACATTGTAAAGTAAAGGACGAAAGAAACACAGGTGCTCTAATGGAGATGTAAAATACTTGGGTATGATGATGTATGATGGGCGTGTTTGTTGGGGGTTAAATTTTGTTATAGAATGTTATAACAGAAGCTGCAACAACACTGTTTACCTTATCAGTATGCAAACATTACTATGAGAATATAGTTGGAAGGAATATGGTAGCAACTTATCTGTCCCTCTTTCAATATATGTTTGCCTATATACTAACTATACGTAGCACACAACAGCGCATCTGGTTCAATAATCAGGTTATGGTAGAGTTACTAATATTTGAAGTTTAGCTGTGACAAATTGTGGTCGTAGATTTCGATCTTATTATCGATTAAATTTTCTGTTTTGTTTTACAGATTTTAGTGGAGTATTAAATATGAGTTTACTAAATAATTAATAATGGATGGAATAGTGGTCGGACGAACGACTACCGAAGTGGTCTGTGGAATAGGAAGTAGAAGATAGAAGAAAAGAGGAAAGTCTAGTGAAAAAGATGATTGGAAGTATTCAAGAGAGCCTGATTGGGAAAAGACTGGTCGAAGAAAAAAAGCGGATTGAAACACGGGTAGGTTGATGTGACCACTAATAGTGGAATAATCCTTATAAAATAAAAAAATCTGGGGTGAAACAATTAAACAACTTTATCTTACTCTTTTTTATCCATACAATTATATATAAAATGACAGATTTGCCTTAAACTCAAATTTTACTCAATTAGTCCATCATAGAGGTGGTGGGGGGATAAGTACTAACCAACTGGTAAGTAGAGACGACACGATTATATTATGGCCCAGTAGAACGCACCAAAATCATTGGGCAACCCCACACATTACATTTGAACTTGACGCCACAAATTCCGCACAGCCATCTAATACAATGATATTTGAACAAATGTTTCAATTGAAAGTAATGCGTCTTTATCAGTGAAGTTGGCACCACCAAGTTTAAAGGAAATAGTTAGAGTTGTTTTCGAGAAAAATCCAAAAAACTCAAAAGCCTATAAATCCGCAATTTCGGTTCTTCAAATTTGGAATTCTATCAGTGCTTCCAATAAGTATTAATATTATGTAGGTGGTAAAAACCATATATTTAACTGAAATGGTATCTTAAAGGTAAGCATAAAGTTACTGTTACCCCCCACTACACACCCAAAAAATAAGTTTTCTGAGGAAAATGGTTCAAATAAAAGTGATATATTTCACTCCATATTTGTAGTTAGGGTACGAGGAATCACGAAAAACTGATAAAAGAAAACATCAGTAAAGTCGCCTTTTTGGTTGATGGATTTTGCCTGAAATCTCTTCGTGTCTGATCTGGTGGTAGTAACCTAAACGGTATACCAAGTTTGAGCTTCCTGCGACTTTTCGTTTTTGAAATATTCTGTTAACTCACACACACACACACACACACACACACACACACACATATATATACACGCGCAGATCAATCGCTAAAAACATGTTTTCTTATTTAGAGGATCCCTAAACGTGTATTTCTGGTGAAATCTCAATTTCGAAACACTGGCACGATCGCAATAACTTCCTCTAGTTGGTGGAATTAGTGGAGTTAGTGATACTGAGTTAAACCAAATACTTAGAATTCCTTTGAAAATCAAGAATTGACATTGAAACAACTTGAAAACAACAAACGCTATGAACTGATCTAAGAATATAAGTATATAAGTCGACCCCTTCATACGATTTATGAAGATTTATGTAAACTTATGATAATTCCTAGATGTCCTCGATCCTGCAAGTTTTGGCCGGATAAACGTTTTGCAGCATATTTCCAAACTGTTTCCAAGCATGTTTACATTCCAAACTGTTTATCCAGGTACGAATAGTGTGTAAGGGGAGTTGATGTGTAGCTGTCGTACAGTACAGACCTGTTAATTTTGCTCTGTGATTTTTATCATTTTTAATACGGTTCTAGAAGTCTTTTTGGTTCTGTTTTTTGCGGAAGTGGGCTGCAATACATACTTTTTAATTGTGTGAAGTTTCGAGGATTTTTATCGAGTGGTTTTTCCACAATTAACGATTTATTGTTAAAAATTAACAAGAATACTACAGCTACTTCGATATTAAACTTTTGGACTTTGAGGGAGGGGAACATCTTACTCGCCTGCTAGTAAACAAGATTGGTCATCTGACTGAGTGAGTGCGCATACTGTCTCTGTCTCTTTTTAATGTTTCTTCTTCACTGTTACCATCAGCTGATCACTGTTTATTACTTTCTCTTATTTTTCTATAAAGAGCTTACAATTTTTGCAACTGTTTCAGTTTATTCTTATTTTATTTACTTATTTATTTCTTCAATTCTTTTTTCTGAATTTCATTCATTTATTTTCATCATTGTTATTGCAATCCAGTTATTGTTATTCATGGAATGCCTCCAAAAATAGATAATTCCTCAATAAATGGTTCACAAAATAACCCAAAACGAGTTAGAAGTTCACCAGAGTTGCATTTAAGTAAAAATAAGAGAAAGAATATGGCTTCTGCTATATCTTTGGATGATCTTAATGCCTTAAAATCTGATTTAACTAAGGCTATTATGCAAAACATAAATGATTTATTTGACGTCAAACTCTCTAATTTAGCGACAAAAGAGGATTTACATACTATTTCTACTGATGTTAAAAATCTAAAAGAGGAAAATCAGCTTCTTAGAAGCGAAATTGTCCATCTCAAAGATATCTATGATAGGACAGAAAAATCTATAGAAAGATTAGAAAATCTCGTAGAAGTAACTTAATTTTTAGAGGAATTAAGTATGATGGCAATGCGAATTTGATAAAGTTAGTCATGGATTTTTGTACTGAGGTACTTAAAACTGATATTAACGCTGGCCTTTCATCAGTTTCTTCACTTGGTAGAAGAGATCTACCTAGTAGACCGTTACTGGTTTCATTTGTTCGCTATGAAGATAAACTTACAATTTTGCGTTCTGCTAATCTTCTCAAAAGAACTGGTTTTACGATCGTTAATGACCTTCCGGAAAATGTTAGAAGAAAGAATATGAAGTTATTATTAGTTTGAAAGGAACTTTTACGAATGAATTTTAATATTAAGATTACAGTAAGTGTGGATAAGCTGTTTGTAGGTTCTCATGTATTCGGATGGTCACTTAATGATGGTCTGAGATTTGATAATGGTGCAGGTATTGAAAAGCTTAACGAAATTATTGGCTCTGATTTGTCGAATTTTATAATTAGTGTGCACTCTAACTCTCTTCCGAGTAACTATTTTGTCAAGAAGCTAAATATTCTGTCTGGTGGCGAAGGATCGACTATCGTGGCTGCACCGGCATTCGAAAAGAAGACATCAGCCCCACCTATATCCTGAGATAATATCGTCAGCCGGCGAAAATCTTTTGTGACAAGTGCGTGTTCTTTGGTAAAAAAAATAAATGTGATTTCTTTTAATGTTGCAGGCTTGAAAGCTAAATTAAATGATCCTTATTTTTTAAAACTGAAAATGAAACATTTTTAACAGATGTAAATTTTAGTTATTGTAAAAAGGTGTTTAAGGAGTATAATATTTGTTTTATCCCTGCGAAAAAGGTTTCAAGGTTTGGCAGAGCTATGGGAGGTGAACTCTTTGGTATTAAAGCCACTATTCCTACAAATTTAATACATTTTGTTAAAATTGATAATATTGATTTAATATCTGTAAATGTTTTTTCAGTTAAATTTTTCATTTTTCCTGTTTATATAAATTGTAATTTTTGGGAAAATCACTTTTCTAAAATAAGTAACTTCTTTGCTGAGCATAACTCTTGCAATTTTATTTTAGTAGGCGATTGTAATGTGAGGTTGGCAGCATCGCAGACTATATCTGAGGACATGTTTATAGATAATGTTAAATGCCGACTCCATAGAAATTCTAAAGATCGGGTTCTCGATGGAAGAGGAAAGAGTTTTCTGGAACTTTGTGATGATAACAACCTTATAATTTTAAATGGTCGTTTTCCGGGGGATGTTGACGGGGAATTTACTTATGTAAGTAAAATGGGAGCTTCGGTCATTGACATTTGCGCGGTGTCTGCTTCATGTATTTCACTGATAGATGATTTTAAAGTGTTACCTGAAAATTTTTCGGATCATCAGCCTTTAAATATTGTAATTAATTTTGAACCCTCCACTGATACGACTGTGTTGCCTTTGATGCCTCAACTGCCTTGGTCCAAACACATGGCTAATAATTATAAAACTAAATTGGAACTGTTTTTTAACAGCACTGTTTTCTTCCCCGCTGAGTTGCAGGATTGGTTGAATGTTTTCACGGATGCAATTAAATCTTGCTGTCCTACATCTAATTATGCACCTTCGTTTATTAGAGCTATCAAAAATAAACCGTGGTTTGATGGCATTTGCGTCCGCGCCAGAAGAAGGTCGTTTAAGTTGTTGAATCTCTTTCGTTCTAGCAACTCGGTCATTGTTAGAAATGCCTATGTTGAAGCCAATAAACAATATAAGCTTGTATGTGCGAACAAAATGAAGGAATATTATTCTTCTCTGGTGAGTCGATGTTGCTCCATCAAAGATTCTAAGGAACTTTGGCATATTTTTAATCAATTGAAAAATAAGAATTTTGTATGTGGGAATAACATTACCATGACTGCATGGGTTACCCATTTCAGTAATCTTTTAAACCCTTCAGGTTTTAATCTGTCAATTCAATATGCCGAGCCCTTAATATTCAATCCTCTTCTTGACGACCCTTTTACTTTTGATGAACTTCGAGCGGCTATTTCAAATTTGAAGGACAATAAGGCGCCCGGCTTAGACCGAATTACTGCAGAATTCTACAAAAACGCCCCAGACATTATGCTTGAAAGACTTCTTTCCTTTTTTAATCACCTTTACAGCGTTGGTTCAACCCCTTCTTCTTTTAGTAAGGCTATTGTTTTTCCTTTATTTAAACGAGGAGAGATAAATAATGTTGTTAATTACAGAGGCATTTCGTGCATAGACGCGGTGGCCAAAATTTTCACGGGCATTCTTTTAAGGCGTTTGGAAACTTATATATCAGCAAACAATCTGCTAAGTGAATATCAGGCCGGATTCCGGCGTGGATATTCAACTCTTGATAATTTGTTTGTTTTGTGCAATATTATTAAATTAAAGTTTTTAAGAAGGGCTAAAAAAGTTTATTGTTTTTTTGTAGATTTCTCGGCCGCATTTGACCGGGTCAATCGTTCTGCATTGTTTCTTAAACTGCTGAATTTAGGTGTTTCCTCTAAATTTGTAACAATATTAAGAGCTTTGTATAGGGAAACTCTTTGTGCGGTAAGAGGCGGCAATGGTATATCGGAGTTTTTTAGTGTGGCCAGTGGTGTGCGACAAGGTTGTCTCTTGAGCCCAATACTCTTTTCTGTTTTTGTGGACGATTTGCCAGGGCTTCTGGAGGGTGGAGTACGTGTGGCAGATACTATTGTTAAGATTTTAATGTATGCTGATGACATTGTTATCCTGGACGAGAATCCTTTGCAGTTGCAAAGGAATATTAACATTCTTGAAAGTTATTGTCAACATTGGGGTCTTGAAGTTAATTTAAAAAAGTCGCAAATCGTAGTTTTCAGGAAGGGTGGTAGATTGTCGGGAAAAGAGAAATGGCGATATGGTGACCAAGAAATTGAGGTCGTTAATAATTACAAATATCTGGGAGTTACTATGACGCCTCGCCTCAGCTTTGACACCCACATTAAGGAGAAGGTTTCTGCAGCCAAGCTGGCCCTAAACTCTGTATGGATGGGAGTTATTTCAACTAAAATGGTACCTCTCTCTCATAAATATCAGATATTTAATTCGGTATGCAGAGCGATTGCCTGCTACGCGGCACAGATTTGGGGATTCCAGCGGTATGAGGCCCTGGAAAAGTTGTTGAGATTCTTTATCAAGAAGCTCTTTTCTCTTCCATCGATTACCCCTAACTACATGCTACATCTCGAAACGGGTGTTGATTTGCTTGAAGTGTTCACTTTAAGTTTACACTTCAGATATTGTCTGAAGGTACTGGAGTTTCCTGCACACCGGCTTCCCAGGATACTGGCGTTGGAAGTCATCAGGCGCAGAACTTTCTGGTTTGAGAAATGGGTTGTTTTGGCGCAGAAATATAATTGCGAATTGGAATTCTCTGCGAATAATGTAATGTTACTTGAACGTCAATTGTCGGTTCTATTAGATAAAATCAGACTAGCGTCTGTAGATGAGTCTGTGATGCGTGCAGGACAATCTTCACGATTTCTATTCTATAAGAAATTAGACCTGAGTGTAAGGATTTTTTCATTTGATGCGGACTGTCCTTCTAAGCACTTGTCGCTGAACGATTTGCGATGGTTATTTAAAATGAGAGGGGAATTATTATTTTTGAATTTTACACCCTGGGCTGAGCGAGAGATAGAACTCTGTTCACTGTGTAATCGTAGAGCCAAAGAGGATATAGTGCACTTTCTTGCAGAATGTCCTATATTAGCGGAGTTTCGCTTGCTCTACTTAGGTGTGAGGACTCTTTCGCTACAGTCTCTTAGGTGCCTTCTGAATTCACTGAATTGTAAGGGGTTAATTAAATACGTACGCTCTGCATGGTTTTATAGATATGAATTGGTTCAAGAGTTCAATTTTTAGACAGATTAATTGTAACAAAAAGAGTACTATTGCAGTTTGTTTATTTTTATAATGTTTAGTGCGTAGCTCGTTCTGCTTCTCAATCTTGTATAATCATATCATTCTTTCCATGTTCTACTCAATTATATTTACATCGAAACCAAGAAAGAAAATAATTTCTTCTAATTTATATTAATTTTCTTAGTTGCCTTTTGTATTTTTACTTTTGATGCTGAAAATTGATCGCATCAACCTCCGGCTGACGGATACTTATCCAAGCCGTATATACTTTTCTTTTATTAACAGTTGTATATTTGATTGTTTTTTGTATTTTTGAATAAAGTATATTATTATTATTATTATTATTATTATTATTATTATTATTATTATTATTAATAGTGTGTAAGGGTATGGTTTGTGTTAGAGTAAGAGTTTTAGAAGTAAAGATAAACAGTTGAGTACCGGGATCTTAACCAGAAACTCAAGTGTTGCTTCACGAAAATGGCCGCGGAAACCTAAACGAACAAGTGCAATAATTCATAAACAAAGTTAAACCTAACAAGAAGTACAAGGCTTTGTGTAAAAAACTTTTAGAGAAGGCGAGTTTGCGATAGAATTAGTAGAGGGATTTGTAGCATTCGTTGATATTCTGCTTAATTCTTATGATTATGTGAGAACGTACCTTTTTCTAGTTTGCTAAAAGATGGAGTCTGGTTTGCTGTTGTAGGCTAGGTTGCTTAGATAGTTTTGGTGGAACCATAAGCTAATGGTGTTTTCTATCTTATGAATTTGTTCAGTATGGTTGTGGTAGAGATGAAACTGGTAGCATGACCTCTTTTGACGTCATCTTGTAGCGTGTGATGTTCCACAAAACCTTCCTCTCTCCTCCCTTCAATGGTGAGGTCGAGGTATTCCTATATTGTTACTTTAATTGACTATTGGGAAATATTAATCTGGAATTAGTATATGACACATGAACGTCTGTCATACGTATATGATTGTTTGAGAGGTCATTTCTTAAATTACAAGATGGCCTGAAATATGCAGGAACCTGGAAAATTAAAGACGGACGGGTTGAAAAGATAAAACTGGTACAAATTAGATCAGGGAAGGTTAAAAAAATCTACAATTGTATACATTCAAATTTCATTCAGTTTATAATGGATAACAAGAGAGTATGGCAGTTCTGGGACCTGTATCATATCTTCGTTCCTTTCCATAAGTTATATTGTGTACATAATTTACCGGCCCGTACAATTTACTATGATATTTAATTTTAACAATTAAATCTTGATTAAGATACTCTGTGAAAAATGACAGCCAAACTTCAATACGTTTATCCAATGCTGCCAACATATTGTTGGCAACAGTTTGCAATTCATTTGGCACTTTATCTGTTTTACTGTAATACAGTTTCATTCTGATTTTAAACAATTTACATATATCTATTAAACTGGATATCTTATAATTTACAGCCTCAAATAATGATTTATATATAAATAATTTCTTATTCATATCATTTAGATTATCAGTAAATTTTAACAAACAGTCTACATTATTTAATTTCTTATAAACTGATATTATAAAATCTCTAGCCATTGTTTCATTTTTGATTGACAGAAATTTAATTAAAGCAAATTGATAATTTTGATATTTTATTGCTTCTAGAAACTCATTAAAATCTTTTTCTAATTTCAATTTTGCAAGTTTCTCTGTAGAATTTTCTTGATTCTTTAACGATGTTATGAAATTTGGAAAACTATTTTGTTGTAAATGTTGTTTAGTACGCCAGTAGTCGAACAAATTGCCGAATTCTTCTTTTATTAAATAGGCCCGTACCATAATTTCTTCATAATTTTCAGGGTTACTGTAAATTTCTTCATATACTTTAGTTACATTATTTTGTAAATCGTGTAATTTATTTCTAAGGTAGTCATTATCATTTAGTGATTCAACGCTAATATCATTATTATCAAGTTTATAGAGCCCAAAAGCGATGTTGAAATTCATTATGTCTAGAGAAAATATTAGTTCTTGTTTATTGAGTGCATCATCATGGAGAATTGTTGTGGTCAATATCAGCTGGTAGAAGAACGACAATATCAATATGGCTGCCCTCATATCACTGTTCCCCTGCCACCAGTATAGTTCTTTTTTAATTTTCCAATCACGCTCTAAAAAATAAATATGTAACTAATTTTAATAATCAAACAAAATGGGTGTGTTCATTTTCATGAAATGATCTCGAGATACTACAATAATTTTATTTACAATATTACGTTTTGTTTAGCATATAGAAGTAGGCCACAAAGTCGTTTTGTTTTGTCGTATTGTAGTAGGCTACACTTAATCCTAAAAGACGTTTCCTTTTTTCAGGATTTCTTACTGAGCAATGTGTAACATTTCCTTAAATAACCTTTTTTAACGTTACTAACCCTAACGTTAGTAAAGTCAAAAATATGGCTTCTAAAAAGTGTTGGGTAAACGCTCTAATTATTTTTATTTCTAGAATTATAATATATTTATTATTTCAGTTTTCAGCTATATTTGCAGTTGATGGTTTGTTGCTGGGTACAGGTTACGGTGAAGGTATATAAGATGATGTAGTGCATGAAGAAAAATATAGGAGGAGTAAATGTTTTATGTACTAGGGATCAGTTTTGAAGAGGAAGGAGCATGTGACGAAAAGGTGCATGTCAGAAATGGCTCGGTGCACTACAGTATAGGCAGGAAAGGCAGGTAGGATGCTCCACCCAGTAATGTGGAACAATACGCTATCCACAATAAGAAAAAAAAAACAAATATTTTACTCGATCGTTGAAAAAATCCTGGACTATGGAACCGGAACATAGACGACTACTACGAAGGTGCTCAGTTTCAGTGGATTATTCGAGAGGATGAAACACACTTGAGTTTCCAGGTTTGAGGCCGCGTCAGTGGTTTGCTAGAAATATGTTTCACCCCTATGGCAATGAGCTTCTCTAGAGTCGTTACACCTTGAATACTGCTAGAGCAATCCAATCCATTCTTCTGCTCCATTAGCGTTCAAGCTGCACTTACTCTGAAGAGGCTTATAGCAATATGGGCGAACGTCAGTTTCTAACAAACCACTGGCAAAGCCTCAATCCAGAATCTCAAGTGTTTTCCATTAAAACAGCTGCGGAAACCTATAAGATCATATTCGAGAGGTCGTTTGAAAAAGACAAGGAGAGATAGAATAAGAAATGAAGACAGTAGGAAGGAAATGGAAGTTGTGAAGATTACGAAGTAATGAATGTCAAAAAGGAGGTTCAAGTGTTATAGGCAACTCAAACGAACGCCCCCGGAAATATGGGTAAAAAAGTGGAAACCCTGAGAAACTGGAAGACCAGTTCGAAGATGGGCAAAGCAGATAGAGAGGAGCAGATGGTGGGTGGAGGGATACTGCAATCTGAGGGCAGCCTAGTAGGAGAAAAACGCTAGAATAGTAAGTGAGTACTGTTCCAAAACTTGTGTGGTAAATTTGATTAGACATTTTCGGAATTTAAAGAAAAATTACCAAATATTAATTTCGAATAATTGGAATAAAAAGCAAATTAAAATAAGTATATCCTAGGTCGGCAACTCTTTTGCATAAAGAGTCATTTTTAGAATTATATTTAAAAAAAGTAATACTTATCAGGAGCCGCAAATCAGAGAATTGAATCATGAATTGTACATTTTTGAAAATTAAACCTAAAACGCTAAATGAGTTTATTGTGCTTTGCTTAATGGTATTAATGAAATACCCTGGAATTCAATGATTTATAATCAATGTTGCAATAGTCGTAATTATAATAATAAAATATTTTTATTAAAGTAAAAAAATTGTGATTTTAAACATTGTTACATGTAAATTAACACTTTCTTTGTCCAAACAGTAAACTGGGATTTTTCTAATATTTTATAATATATATTTAACTTGTATGTATGTAATAAATTAAAATATATATTTACTTCATAAAAAAATAACATTAGAATTAGGTGTTAGAGCTGGGTACAATAAACAAGGTACTTATGTATGCTGACGATGTTATGTTTGTTTTTGATAAACCTTTTAGCCTGCAGAGGAACATAAACATTCTAGCAGATTATTGTGACCGGTGGAACCTAACAGTCAATTTGAACAAGTCCAAGGTAATGGTTTTTAGAAGTGGTTGCAAACTGGCTTCTAGAGAAAAATGGTTTTACAAAGGTGTCCCTCTTGAAGTGGTTAACGCCTACAGTGTACTTCGGTGTTACACTGACTTCTCGACTTTCATTAACTCCTCATTTGGGACAAAAAGTTTCTTCCTCTAAATTTGCCCTCAACATATTTGGTCAGATTTTATTTGACAAGATTTGGTTCCACCGAAATTTAACGTTTTTAATGCGGTCTGCCGTTCATACTCCGTTATGCTTGTCAAGTTTGGGGATATAAAAGATACGAGCAGATTGAAAAAAATCCAGCGTTTCTTTATAAGAAAATTATTTACTTTACCATCTCCAAATTATATGCTCTATTTGGAGACTTTGGTTGATCCATTGCTGATATACACCCTCAAGCTACATTTCAATTACGTTCTTAAGATCCTGAAATACCCCAACTACAGATATCCTAAGATTATGGCGCTTGAAGTCACCAGTCGTAAAGCTCTGTGGTTCCAAGAATGGAAGTCGTTATGTACTAAGTCTTACTATATTCCTCTCCGTTCCATTTCTCCATTGACAATATTGCTTCTTGGGAAGAATAATTTTCTCGCATGCTTTCTAATATCAGTTCAAGTTATTGGGAAGATTCCTTAGAGCGAGCCAATTCAACTAACCGGATTTATTCTACAAGTCCTTGAATAATCGTTTTAATGCTTTCAGTCTAGTTTCTAATAATACTAGCCTACTAAAGTTGAAAGAGCTGCGTTGGCTATTTAAAATTAGGGGAGAGTTATTGTATCTAAATTGTGTTCCTTGCATTGAGAGAGAGAGATTCAGCTCTGTTCCTTGTGTAACTGTCGTGCTGAGAAGGTCGTGGTTCACTTTATGGCAGAATGTTCAATTCTGTCAGAACTTCGCCTCCGATATTTTGTACAACGCACTCTAATAAAATCCTAAATGGCTCTGATATAAAAGTTATTAAATATGCCTTTTATCGCCAACAATTTACTCAAGAATTCAACTTCCATTCCAGCAATTGTTGACACTTCTACACTTCTTTGTATATTTGTAATTTTACTTTTGTTTACTTCATTTTCAACTTATGTAATTATCTATTTATCAAGTCGCTAGTTCTCTTTCTTTTATATTTTCATTTCATTAAATAATATTTAATTTTATTTCTATTTTCTTTTTTTAACTAAAGTATAATTTTCATTGTTTTCTTTATTACAATACCATTGATGATGCATTTTGTATTTACCGACCTCCGGCAGACGGATCCATTCCATTCCATACTTATACATTTATTTTTTGTTTGCAATCGTTCATAAAATAAAGTGTTATTATCAATCTATCTATCTATCTAAAAAATAAGAATAATATGTATTTTTTAATGAGATTTTTGTTGCGGAATTTCTCAAGAAAGTTTGTCCAAATTCGGTAAATATGACATTGCTTTCATTTTCGAGCAAGACAGCAGACTCACATTGTTTACGTGATTTCTTAGTTTATTACTATCTCTTACTCCTAGTAAGACGGAATATCGCTATAATGCCATATTTTTGAACATGATTGTTCCCCGGAAATGGTCTGCGTGTGAACAGAATATCTCCAAACGAAAAGTGCAGGACAGTCGGTGTTGAACTGTTATAGTGAGCGGTCGTGGCCAAGGGTCACTTTTAACTCGGCAGCAGAGTGCATACAGGCATTTATAAAAACTTAAATATTTCTATTAATATATAATTTTTCTTTTATTTTTCTTTTCGGAACAGGTTTTCTTTCCATGTTTTTCTTTTTTTCTTTTATTTCTTGGAAAGAAGGTATTCCTCTTTTTTTTGTTTGATTTATTGCTAATATTTTCTTTTATTTTAGTGGAAGAAATAATTTGATTTATTTTTTAATTATTTCAGCGGTTTTATTAATATATTCTAATTTTTATTTAGTTTAATATCCATTTAGTTTAATTTTTTCAGATTTTCTTAAAGAATCGTATTTTAAGAAATGGAGGATAATAGTAAAGGGCAAGTGGACATACCACCGGACATCTCTAGGGAAGTGGGTGGGATAAATAATAAAATAGAAAACCATAATATAATTAATAGCCAAATTAAGGACAATTTAGTTATGGAATATAGGACTGAAGATCTCGGTCCATTCCATGTAATTGTAGAAAGTGCAAATATCGTAAAGGCTGGCACTTCACGACTACATCCGATGTCAATGGGCAAACTACTTTTTATAAACCACCCGGATATTGTAGAAATAGGATAAAGAAATTAGGAATTAACAAGGTGAGGGTAGAATAAATAATGCTGTCTCAGCAAACAAACTAATCACCTCCAAAATTTTGAAAGAAAAAGGTTTCAAAGCGTATATTCCTACTTATTTATTACACAGGAAAGGTGTTATCAGGGGCGTTGATACTGAGTTGAGCGAAGAAGAGATAAAAGATGTGGTTAGAGGTCCAAACGGAACAAATCTAGAAATTTTAGAAATAAGACGTATTAAGCGGAGAGTGTTCGACGGTGCGACAAACGAAAAAAAAATTAATAAACACACAGTCGGTTTATTTAAATATCAGAGGACAATCCTTATCTGCATTCGTATATATCCATTATGTTTGCTGTTCAGTACACACTTACGTCCAGAACGTCATTCAATGCAAAAAATGCCTGAGATATGGTCATTTTGAAGATCGATGTAAAGGCAGAATTAGGTGCGATAAATGCGGTGGAGAACATCGTAAAAGTGAATGTAGTGCAGAGGAGACCAAATGTGTAAACTGTCGTGGCGCTAGCCATACAGCTACCAACCGCGATTTGTGCCCTCGGTACAAAAAAGAAAAAATTATAAAACAAGAGATGGCAGAAAATAATATTCCCTACAATGATGCTAGACACTTTCTAGAAAATAATTCCTTTTCAGCTATCGCAAATAACGCGCCGAATATTGAAAATTTAAAAGAAGTTCCCCTTTTAAATAAAAGTAATGTCCCCACAGGCAGAACTTTCGCTTCTAGTGCCTCTTATAAAAGAACCACTAAGAGAACTAGAACACTATCTCCACCTTCTTCACCTGCAGAAAAATTAGATAAGTACTTGTTTCAAGAACAAGTTAGTAAGAATGTGCCAGGAGGGTTAATCCAAAATAATCCATACCGGCCCATGTATAGAGCTAATAAAACAATACTAAAGCAAGGAAGTGACAATATGAGTCAAGAATTAATATGTGAAGCGGTATTTTCTATTCTTAAGAATATTCAGTCAATTGATAAGAAAGATCTAAAGGATGACACAATAAAATCAATGATTAGGGAAAGAATAGAAGCAATCCTATCTCGGGTGGGCCATGTCCCGGCACTGCAGCCAACACAGGCTTATTGTGCCACATAGAAGCAATAAGAGGAGGATAATATAACTAATTTGTACTGAAAATAATTTTCTAATTTAATAATAATAAAATAATTCAATAATGTATTATGTCTGTAAATATGTTAAGATATAATTTCAAATTTAGTTTACACATAAGTATGAATGAAACAATGAATTCGGCTGTCTGTTGTCGACTACGTAAGTGTGTATTCCTGTACATAACATTCCATTTAACTTGTATCTTAGTATGTCTGAAATCGAATAGGTTTGCAAGTTTTAGTGTATATAAAATGTTAATTAGCATGTACATAAATTTGTGTGAAAGTAAGTATGTCTGTAGTATTATGAACATAATTTGTAAATAATGTAAATATGCTTCCAGCTATAATTTTAAAAGTTGCAAAATAATTTTATTTAACATCTTTTCATGCATAATTTGAATATCACGCAATGGAATGCGAGAGCAGTGATTTATAAAATAAAAAAAAACGGCCGAATTGGAAGCCTACATATTTTTGAATAATATGGATATAGTAGCCCTATCAGAGACGTGGTTTCGGCCAGGGTATACTTATTTATTTAAAAGGTATAACATCTTTAGAAAAGACCGAGCTGACGGTAGATCTGGAGTCGCTTTATTAGTCAAAAATTGCATTAATTATAAAGAACTCGGTAATATTTACAACATAAATGAATTATTGCATGTTGCCGTCGAACTGACGCTTCATAATAATAAAATATTAAATATTATCTCACTTTACAATAGTCCGACTAATAACATTTCAATAAATGAATGGAAAAACTTTTTTAATAGCATACCAAAGCCAGTTTTAATTCTGGGGGATTTTAATTGCCACCATACGGCAATAGGCTCTAGCTGGTCAGATAGAAAAGGAAAACATTTATTAGAGGCGGTCTCGAAGTAAATTTAATTTTTCTGAATGACGGGTCTCCAACTTATATAAATAATATGATTCAAAGAAATATTTCTGCAGTAGATATTTCTTTCGTTTCGAGAGACGTAGCACATATGTTCGATTGGCGAGTGGACTCTGACCCTATGGGATCTGACCACCTTCCGATAATAATAACCACAACAGCTAGGTTTAAATAAACAAATATACAATAATACACGACAACACGGAACGTAAAGAAAGCGGATTGGGATAAATTTAAAGAATATTTATGTAATACTGATTACAATTATAACTTAACGTATGATGGCTTCATTCAAAAAATTAATGAGGCGTGTAATATATCGATGACCCCTTTTAATTGTAATAATAAAATTAATAATTATTGTATCTGGTGGAACGATGAATGTGCCCGAGCAATTAGAGAGAGGAAAAAAGCTTTCCAAAATTATAATTCTAATTCCAATTTTTCTAATTTTTTAAATTATAAAAAGAAAGTAGCTATCGCCAAAAGAATTATTAGGGAGGCAATTCTCTTAATAGGGCCACCCCCCCTATTAAGCATGTTTGGAATCGAATTAAACAAATTAAAAATCGACAAGTAGAAAATAGCCAACCTATGATTGCACCCTCATGGGCAGGTGAATTTCTTAAACAACTCGCTCCGGACCATGTACCACAGCTGATAACATTCCACTTCGATAGTCAAGAGACTCATTTTCTCACTAATAAATTTTCTTTAAATGAACTTTTAAACGTCATCAAAACGACTCTCCGGGTAAGGACCAAATATCATATCCCATTTTAAGAAACTTACCCAATTCTTCACTTTGTGTCTTATTGCTAATTTTGAACAGTATTTGGGAGAATGGATCGCCCTGAGTCATGGAAGGAATACATAGTGGTACCAATTCTTAAAAAGAATAAACAGCCCAACTTATGCGATTCTTATCGCCCTATATCCCTCTCGTTGTGTGTCCTTAAAACTTATGAAAGGTTAATTAAAAACCGCCTAGAGTGGTGGTTAGAAAGTAATAATAAACTACCGGAGATACTGTATGGTTTTCGCAAGGGAAAATCTGCAATGCACGCTATAGGGAAGTTAATAACGTAATTATGACGTACTATAATTGGGGAGCAGACCCAAATATAGCGCTGTTATTTTATAGAGCATCCATTAGAGCAGTAATAGATTATGGCTGCATTTTCTACGGGCACTCTGGTAAAAGTATATTGCGTCCTCTGGATATACTTCACAATAAATCCATGACTTTGTTTAAGTGTTCTTAACTCCACGCCAGTAGACGTAATCTTAAATGAAAGCGGAGAACTTCCGCTCACTTATAGGAGAGAGATGCTCACTAAGAGGTTCATGCTGAGATTAATGGCGTTCAGCCCAGAAATTTATAGTAGGATTGCTAATTTGAGCCAAATGGATCTTACTTGTAAATATTGGGAAAAAAAATTATCACCTCCTCTCGCGTCTAGTTATACAGATACGGCAAAACATCAAAATTATGTTAAAAGAGATCGCGGCATACCAGTTTTCAGCTCTGAATATAATTTCGCAACAGCCATTGATATTCAAGAGCTGGAAGACTTAAAAAATACATCCCCTATATAGTGAATATGACATTTCTGGAGCAAGTATATAACAAATGGGAAGAAACTTATATATTATTTACGGACGGTTCGAAAATTAACAATAAATGCGGTTGTAGTTTTTATGATCCACAGAAAATTGTTATGAAGATGTTAACATTACCGGACGTTGCAACTGTATATACCTGCGAGATGGTTGCCTTATTAGAGGAACTAAATATGCTCTATTACTCAGTGCTGCTGATATAACAATCTTCACTGATAATTGCAGTATTCTTACAAAATTACAGAATTATAAGCTGTCTGCCTCTGTAAGCCATTTAGAAACTGAAATAGTGACAATTTGGCAAAACTTGAAAGATAAAGACAAAAACGTTAGGTTGGTGTGGATAAGGGCTCACATCGGTGTTAATGGAAATGAAGTAGCTGATACGTTAGCGAAGCTGATACTTCTAAACATAAAAATACCCTGTAGGGACATATTTATATCCATCAAGGCAGAGTGTTTGGAGAAGTGGCAGAGGGATTATTCTAGCAATCACAAGGGTTCGTTTTATAAATCATTAAACCCCATAGTGGGGCGAAAACCCTGGTTTAGTGATACTCGTGTAGACAAACAATTATGTCGCTTTATATGTAGACTCAGAAGTGATCATGGTATCTGTAAACAATACTTGAACAAGATAGGTATAGAGAATTCACCCCATTGTCATTGTTGCGGGGAAAACGAGAACACATTATAATGGAATGCCCAAAACACGATACAGAAAGAAAAGTATTTTTTGATAGGTTAATTACAAAGACTACAGCCCCCTTTAGCTACAAAACAATATTAGGAAAAGTTAATATAGAGGTGTATAGAATCATTGAAAAATATATAGTCATGACTCATGACCAATGTCAGATTATGAGAAATCACTTGCTTTTTATATACTTATTTCTTATAATGTATTTTATTATCTCGTTTCTAAACAGTCTACTACATTAGTATACGGTATTAATTTTAGGTATGAGGGGGTGCGAGGAATATAGAGTACTCCACCCAAAGTAGATTTAAGCATGTTTGTATGTGTCTGATATTTATTAAGAATGACTGTATTTTTAGGATGGATGTTACTGCAGTTGTGTGAGATAGAAATAGTTTTAGTTTACTTGTAATTTGATGGATGTACGTGAGTGTAAATAAAGTGTGGGGGGGATCAATGCCGGTCAGTGGTGGCAACTTCTGGTCATTGCGGCCATCTTCTTGCACTTTGTAAATATGTAAATATTGTAAATAATCGGGAGCTACTATTTTCAGGACGGGGTGGGCCTGAGCCGGGATTGGCACCCCGGTACTAGTGTGAACGAGAGAGTGAATGCTGTGTAAATAAATAGATGTAAACATTATAAATAGATTTTTAGATTTCTGAATAGAGAACTCATTCAGTGTTCCAATCTCCACATTTTAACTCATCTACGAGTATATACTGCCTTTCATTCATCAAAGTCAATTTCAGATTAGTAGGAAAATTTTATAAAGTTTTCTCTCAATCAGATTCCGTTTCTGACATTGGATTATGGCTCAATATCTCATGGCTATGGTCTCTGCAGCCAAGGCCAAAAAAAAAAAAGTGCAGGAAGCTCAAACTTAGTAATCCGTTTAGATACTACCAATCGCATCAGACACGAGGATTTCGGGCAAAATCCATCAACCGCAAGTGACGCTTTACTGAATGGGTTTTTTCAGTTATTTTGTGATTTACTCGAAAACGGCTTCAACTATTTTCTTTTATCTCGTTTTATCAACTACCCTTACAAGGAGCTACAACTTCTATTTGCAAACATTTCATAAGGAAAATTCATTTAAGGGCTCTGGGGGGGGGGGGGTTATGATTTTCTCAATGTGCTGTTTCATTAGATTACACAATTCTATCATCTAAATAATATTAATTAGACATAAATATGTTGTCGAAATCTCGAGTTTGTAGAACATTTGGATGACCGGAAATGCGTTTTACTAAAAATTGTTTTCAGTTTTCTGCTCCTTTCTCTAAAACGGCTCTAACGATTTTCTTTAATTTTTTAATACAAACTACACACATAAAGACCTACAATTTTTAATGAATCACTTAACTTGGATTATTTAAGGGCACTTTTGATGGGGGGGCGGGGTTATGGTTTCCTCTAATGTGCTATTTCAGCTCAACAAGTGCAATACAATTCTGTCAACTAAATAATATACTAAATTAGAATTGTATAAGTTGCCAAAATTCCCAGTATGAAAAAATCGATTTGAGCGGAAGTGCGTCTTTACTGAATAGGTTTTTTTAAAGAATTTGTGTGAGTTTCTCCATAAAAAATCCGACGGTTGTAAACACTTGTAAGAATTGTAAGTGTGAAGAAATTTGTCATTTCTCAATAAGGGATTTTCTTTTTTCAATAAAATTCAAGTTCGAAATTGTCTGTTTGCGAAAATCGACAGAATTTCTAATGCGTAAGTTTTTAATTAAATATAAATAACAGGCAAACTGTTCCAAGTGTCAAAAACAACTCGATCTTGTCTTTTAAGATGTCCTCTGAATTTTCTAATTCATATTTTAAGATTTACAAAGTTTGAGTTCCATATTTCCTGGAGTTTTAGGTCTGCTAGTTCTATTGAAAAATTGCTTGATAAATACCACTCAAGGTGAAAAATTCAAATCGGTACAATTAATTGGGAATGTTCTCAATAAAAACGATAAGGTTATATCTTTTCCCTTTCAAAATCTCTCTCCAAAATCCGATTTCATATTCACCATTACTTGCGCGAAATATGTTAAATCCATTAAAATATGTTTACGAATTATCTTATCCTTCACTTAAATTTAAAATTTTATTTGGTTGTATGTATATTTAGTTGTAAAGTGTTGTTTGTTTGTTTCTTGCAACACACAAAAAGACGCAATTAAAATAAAAAGTGCGGCCGACCCCTGCCCTGGGTTATCAGTTAATGATAATTTTGTTTTTCAATCAGCATATATTTAGTTAAGGAATTACCCAACAATATCTACATAAATATTATTGAAACAAAAAATTATTAATAAAGTATTTATCATATTATAAAATTATTAATATATTTTATCAAAATTATTAATAACACATAATTCATGCGCGTGACGCCAGTCAGTTGACGTTTTTCCTTAATCTAAAAAAATCCCCATAAAAACTGACACCATCTTATCGGTGACTTCCACTTAATGGCTGCCGTTAAAATAAGATTAAAATTGACAGATTTTCTTTAAGCGCCAAAATTAACTATAAATACAGTCCTAACATTAAATATAGAGGGGAGTACATTGTGTAGCTACGCAAAACAGTTATAGCTGAAGTTATAACTCCGTAGTCTAAAAGATAGCGTCAATAACGTTGAACTAACCAAAATTATCTTTGAAATTAGTCGCAGACACCTTAGAAAAATCCTTAAATAAAAATTATAGGCATGTTTGTTTAAACGGATAGAAAAGAAGTTTATGGAAAATCGTGGTGGTGTCATGTTCGAAAAAAATCGCGAAAAACTGAAACAAAAAAAAACATTAAGTAAAGTCATATCTTTGATTGATGGATTAAAACGTTGTTGCCAGACGCCGTGATGGTAAAGAAACGGAATATCAAATTGTAGCTTCCTCCGATTCTTTTTTTTCATTTTTGAGATATTGCAGAAAAAATAAGAAGATATACACGGTTCATCAACAAAACCAGAAATATTGTCGGTTATAGATGGGTGGAAGGAAGAGCTAGCAAAAAGTTATAGAGTTTATTTGCTGTGTCGCTAATCAAAGAGAAAACTGAAGGAAGCAAGCATAATGGATCGGAACCAACAGTGGCATATGTCTAGCAAGAGATCTCTAACTAGAGAATTCTTCCCCACGGTGCAGGTTGGACTTGTATTAGATGATGCAGTCCTAAGTTACAGAATGACGCCGCGCCGAACAAGATATGGAAAATTTGCCTTGTAGCAATGTAGCAATGATCATTGAAATCCAGCTTGTTCTTGCGAATCACAAGTCTGCACATACAGTATAACATGTAATTTTCGAATGCCCTCGAATTCATCCATCAAGAAGCAAGGCGATTCCTCGCCTATTTCAAAAAACGATGTTGAAGGAGTGAGACCAACAGTCTTATAAAGAATATTGTTAAAATACTGAAATAAGCAATCAAAGAAAATTTAAATATATAATTAAAACAAGTAAAATAATATTAAAAAAAGTTATAATTACATTAGGTATATTTGTATTGAAAATAATGGTAATAAAATAAAATAATTTGTGGAAAATGAAAAAAAAAACTAATAAACAAACAATAATACCAACAACAAAAAAATAAATAAAAATTAATTAAATTAAAAGGAGAAACAAATATTTATATGTACAGGTAAAAATAATAGGTAAAATAAAGAAAATTCATACTGATAAAAAATGATAAACTGGAGTACCTATGGATGTGTGTATTACAGTAGTTATGTATTAAAATTTCAAACTAGTTATATTAGATTTACAGTAATTTACACACACACACACGCACCCTGTTGCTGTAAATTGGGCTCTGATCAGACCTGGGACCATATTTCATGTAACTATGCCAATATTAAAAGAGAGGGAAGTAATATAATTAGGACGACACTGACAACTGGAAGAAGATCGCCTCTTTCAAAACGAGAGTTGATTTCTCCCTAATTCTTCACCCTCATTACGGATTTTCTGAACAAAATACATTTATGATTTAGTTAGAGTTGTTACTGTTGACCATGTTACTTTAATTTTTATTTAATAATATGATATTAGTGATATGTGTTAGTTACAATACATGTAATATGTAAATGGTGCATGTTGAATAAATATAATATAAAAACACACACACACACACACACACACACACACACACAGACCAATTTAAAAAAAAAACACTTTTATGGACTCAGGGGACCTCAAAACCATGTTGAATAAATATAACATAAAAACACACACACACACACAGACCAATTTAAAGAAATACACTTTTATGGACTCAGGGGACCTCAGAACGAATATTTCTGGTAAAAACTCGTTATCAAAAATTTGACACGGTTACAATACTTCCCCTTGCTAGGAGTAAGAGAAAGTAATAGTAAGCAGACCAGTTATTATTGAGAAAGTAAAAATTCACATATATTAAAAATAACAAAGCGAACTTACCTTAAATGCAATATTGCAGTAGAATGTTTACAGTATAATTAAATGCACTAAAACTATTGGTATATGACGTCAGCAATTCTTCATGTACAATAGTTTGTTTGTAAGAAAATGATTCTTATATATAACAGAAAGGTGAACTTTATATCGAGGTCACGTACATATAAGAATCTGGTTGGTGGGGATCCAGGGAATTCCCTCTTAAATAATAATAATAATAATAATAATAATAGTAATAGTAATAATAATCTCTGTATCATATGGCCACATAATAACAAAATTTGGTGCGAAACGCACACAACTTTCTTTTACTCCAGCTTTCAAAATTATGATTGACCAATTTTATAGTTAGTACTCCAAATTTAATGAAATTCGTCGGGTATTATCGAGAAAATAGCAAAAACTGAATAAACTGTTCAGTTAAAACGCACTTCTGTTTTGCTAATTTTCTTGAAACTCGGAATGTTTGGCAATCTATTTATTTCTAATTAATTTTGTTTAGATGTAGACTTGTGTAATCAACTGTGATTGCACTTTAGACCAAAAATAATAACCCTGACCCATCCCAAAAAGCCACCTTAAATAAATTTACACGGCGAAATGTTTCAATTCAAAGTTATATATCGTTATATGTGCAGTTCACAATCTTAGTATATCGTTATATGTGTAGTTCACAGAAACAGAAAATCGTTGAAACCGTTTTAGAGAATAAGCAGAAACTGAAAAATACTTGTCAGTAAAAGCGCACTTTCGGTCAGCCAATTTTCTTCAGATTCGGAATATCAACAGTATATTTAATTCTAATTATTAATATTAATTACATGATAAAATTGTGTAAACTGAAATTGCCATACATATAAAATAATACTAATATTGCAAAGGAGGCTATTTACTGTACCAATGGTGGATGTGCAGTACATTTAACTAATATTCCTGCACATCCTAAACGATCTTGTCTAAATTTGACTTAGAGCTAATGTGGTTCAAATACTTTAATAAATTTTCTTTCAACCCCTTGATAAATAAAAAGCTATTAGAAACCTAATAAAAACGCCAATAAATACATTCAGGCCAATAAAACACATTCGCGCTAATAAATACATTTTCGCCTATGAATATATTCAGACCAATAAAACACATTCAAGCTAATAAATGCCATACTAATGATTCATTCATACCACGCATTCACACAAGGGGAAAGTAGTCGATATTCCTTTTTCCTTTATAATAATTGAACTAATTTCGCTTAGGTACTATAATCGCTTTTAGGTACTCGATATTCCTCCACTCAGATTCACCTGTCCTATCTGCTAACCTAAATTTTACTGTATTTTCTTTTATATCTCTCAAATAAGCAAATAGCCTCCTTATGTAAGAAGAACCCTCTTTAAATAGCGCGCTTGCCATGTGGCAGACCTTCTCATTCACTCAGTGTACGCAAAGCCTGACATCCTTCCATCACGTGCGCCACTATTAGCCATTCTTGGCATCGAGCGCACCTCGGTCTTCTTTTAATTAATATTTATTACCAATTACGAAATATGCTTACATTTTGTGTTCAGGAACGTGAGTATATCTGCAAATAAATACTCATTAATATTTATTATTACCAATTACGATATTATGCTCACACTTCGTATTCAGGCAGAGTTTTTTTTTTTTTTTTTTTTTGGGCCTCCTGTTCTAAAAATAGGCCTAGCTCCGAGCCAGGTCGATCCTCTTCTGACGGAGGACCTCCCTGGCAAATGCCGCGACCAGCCCCCAGGCCACCTCGCTCGTCAGCATTGCCCCGACCACGTTGTCGGGGGTCAGCCGACCCACCCTTTCTTCCAAGGGGCAACCCTATCTCTCTCCCACCTCCCACACCCAAAGAAGGTGTGGCAGGCGTCATCGCTTACTCTACATCTGTGGAGGTAGGACCCGAAGCATCCATGGCCGCTGAGGAGCTGAGTGACATAAAAGTCCACCTCCCCATGCGGGCTCCCGACCCACCTCTCCACATCTCCAATGAGTCGGGCCGTCCAACGGCCTCTCGAGTCCCCCTCCCATAGCGCCTGCCACATCCTAAGGGTGTGTCGCCTTTCTTCCCGCGCAACGGCTCTCCCGGCGCCCTCCACCCTCCTCTCATATATCCTTTTTTTCTCCCGCGCCAGCAACGCGATTGGGATTACCCCGGCTATCACCAATACTGCTGGCTCCGACACAGTCCGGTAGGCCGAGGCAATCCGCAGCGCGCCCAACCGCTGTACCCGGGCAAGCCTTCTTCTGTGGGCCTCCCTCCCCAAGGCATCCGCCCACACTTCGGCGCCATAGAGGAGGATGGAGTGCGCCACTCCCATCAACACCCTACGCGTACTTGCCCGCGGGCCCCCCACGTTAGCCATCAGGCGGCCTAGGGAGGCGACAGTTCTCGCCGCCCTGTCCGCCGCCCGCCTGACGTGTTCTCCAAAGCCCAGCCTCCTATCTATCTCGACCCCTAAGTACCTGACAGAGCCTCTCGTCTCCACTACCTCCTCCCCAACACGGAGGTGCAGCGAGGCGGGAATCCGCCGCTTCGTAAGGACTACGACCTCTGTTTTTGCCTCCGCCAGTGACAACCCATGGTCCGTCATCCACCTGTTTACAGTACGCATTACACTATTCAGCTTGCGCTGTGCTTCTGGCAGGTCTCGGGCCGCTAGTAGCGCGGCCACGTCGTCCGCGTACCCCACTAGGACGGTCTCTTCCGGCATCTCCTGCCTCAAGAGACCGTCATATGCTACATTCCATAGATCAGGGCCCAAGATCGAGCCCTGGGCAACCCCCGACGTGACCGTCGCCACCCTTGGCCCATCTGCAGTTTGTTAGATGACGCTCCGGTTCCTAAGGTAGTCCTCAATCATCCTCAGCAGGTACTTAGGGATCCGGAAGCTCCCGTCGAGCGCGTCTAAGATGTCAACCCATCTGGCCGAGTTAAACGCATTTCGGACGTCCAGCGTAACCACTAGAACTAGTCGCCTCGTCCTACGGCTGCGCCTCTCAGCCTTCTGCACCGCCTCCACGACCTCTCGCACCGCGTCGATCGTCGACCGCCCTGCTCTAAAGCCGTATTGTCTCGGTGACAGGTCTCCCGCCTCGACCACCGCCCGCGCCAGCCTTCCCCTCAGCAGCTTCTCGTACAGCTTACCCGCTGTATCCAGCATGCACAGAGGACGGTACGAGGACGGTAACTCAGGGTCTCCCTTCCCTTTAGCAATTAAGGCGAGACGGGCCACCTTCCAGCGCGTGCAAAAGGCCCCGGCTCTTAGGCACGCGTTGAACATTCCTAGCAGTAAGCCAGGGTTGTGCCGCGCGACAAGTTGTAACACCTCGTTCGGGATCCCATCCGGTCCCGGCGCTTTCTTCTTTTTGAGCGTCCGGATCGCTTTTCCGAGCTCCTCCTCTGTGAATTCGGGCACTTCCCCAATCTCCCCAATGCATCTCCCCGCTCGGATCGGATGTGCCGGGAAAAGAGCCGTCACGATGCCTCCCACGGTGGCCGCGTCGAATACCGGTTGCTTTCTTAAGGCCCCCAGCTTCCGGGTCACCACTTGGTATCGCAGCCCCCAGGGGTCTGCCTCGACTTCCTCCACCAGGTTCGCCCAGCATCGCGCTTTGCTCTCTCCGATGGCACGTCTCAGTACTCTTTTCACCGCCTTGTATTCTGCGACCCGAAGGCTCGCATCCGGTCTGCGCCCAGCCCGCTGGGACCTTCTCCGTCTCCTGATACATTCCTTTCTCAGCTCCGCTATTTGGGGTGTCCACCAATAGACCGACCTTCTGCTATACTTCGGTTTCCGTTGCGGCATCGAAGCCTCGCAAGCTCGTCTTACTAGGCTCATGGTCGCAGCAGCTACTGTCTCCGCACCGACCTTTCCAGTATCCACAGCGTGCCATGGCAGCTCTCTCTCCCCTTCCAAGGTTTCTATGAACCTCACTTCATCCATTTTCTCTACGTTCCACCTCGAGGGCACCCCCTGGTTTGCCCCTGCGGGTCCCATGCCATCGGCAACCTGAAATTCGATGTAATAGTGGTCGCTACCTGTGAAGTCTTCAATAACCTCCCAGCTTTCCACCCGGGAGGCCAGAGTGATATCCGGAATTGTCCCAACCCATCCTGGTCGTCTAAAAGTTGGCGTCGAACCTGCGTTTAGAACCGTAAGTCCCCGCCTAGCCGCCATCTCCATTATATATTTACCTCTGCTATCCGTTCGCGGCATGCCCCACTCCGTTGCCCTGGCGTTAAAATCGCAGGCCACCAACAACCTTTCCGTCATACTTGACATCTCGTCTTCTAGCGCATTCAACTTCGCTCTGAAATCATGGATGCTTTCATTTGGGGTGAAATAGCAACTAAAGTAGGCTGCGTATTCAGGCAGAGTAGGTATATACTGAAAGTAAATACTCATTAATATTTATTATTACCAATGCTAATAACTAATTATGTTCATGCTTTGTGTTCAAGCAGAGTAAGTATATAGTGTAAGTAAATTCTCATTATTTTTTTTTTTTATGGCGCATTGACCGCCGTGGTCAGTAGCGCCAACCTAATTCTATTCTATAACGATCTGTAGCCACTCGAGCGAGGATGGCACATGCTAATCTATGTGGCCTCCACACACAGCACATTGCCTAGCAAGGTAGGGTGGAGCTCTAGATTGTCGAATGCTTTTCCACACATCACCTCTTATATCATCAAGCTAATCGACGAGAGGGGGTGTGGAATGTTGTTTGTGCCATCCCTTAGACTATTAAAACTAGATTTGTAGATTTTGGTAAAACTAAAGCACTTTTTAACTATGAATTGCATTATACCATATTGTAACATAAATAATAATTTTATTATGTAGCCGATCTTAAATAAGCAATTTTAACACAAACTAATTGAGTGGTGCAGTACTTTTACAAATTTTCCTGCACCACGCTAGTGGACTAATCCTAAAATGAACTAAACCTAATGGGGTTGAAATACTTTTATAAAATCTCTTTTAACCCCTGGATAAAAGCCTGACTAAACATTCATACTAGTATTCTCGCCAATAAATACATACACTCTATGAATACATTCAAGCTAATAAATACATTGAAGCTAGTAAATACATCAAGCTAATAAATACATTCACGCCAATAAATGCATTCATGCTTATAAATACATTCAGACTGAACATTCTCATAAGGGGAAAGGACACAATATTCTTTTCCCCTTTAAAATAATTTAAACTAACCTAATTGGGTGAAGTACTCGATATTCCTTCACCCAGTTTACTTAACCTAACTACTATCCTAAATTTTGCTATATAGATTTATTTCTTTCAAATACAAAAATAGCCTCCTTCTATAACGAGAACCCTCTTGAAGAATAGCGCGTTTGTCATGTGGCAGGCCTGCTCTTTCTTTCTGAGAATGCAGAGCCCCCTTCCGATATGTGCGCCACTGTTAACCTTTCTCGGCAACGAGGGCACCTCGGTCTTCTTTCACCAGCAAGGAGGTGCCCGTGTGTCACACGTGAATGACCAATCCTTAACCTCGTCAATATCACTGATTGATGCCGCGGGTAATTCTCAACTACAGCGTTTCGCACACATGGCTTAATTTCTTTTACTTTTTCCTTTGTTCGGTCCCACTGAATTTGCCATTTTTTTATTTATGAGATTTTTCATATTAATTTGTAAATCAGTGGGACGCACAGGTGTGACATCATCAGTACATGCAGAGGCAGCTCGTTTGGCCTCCTCGTCCGCCTTTTCGTTACCGGACACACCAATGTGGCCCAGCACCCAGACGAAAGTCACCTTTTGACCATGTGCGCTTAGCTGAAGCAATCAATTGTAAATCTTTATGACCATTCGGTCTGTCGAGAATTTATCCCGGCAAGCCGCTACTGCACTTAAGGAGTCCGTTAATACTAATGCCTTTAGTTAGTTCCTATCAAGAATTAACTTTAGGGCCTGGGAAATAGCATATATCTCTGCTATGTACACAGATGCATATCGAGGGAATGTCCAAGTTAGGGTAACTCCATCCGTGTACACAGCACTGCCTAAGGAGGAGAAGGTACAAAGCCCCAACTCACCACCTGGCCAAATTCTATTCCCTCCGCTTCTAATAATTCTTTAGCTCGGACCCCGAGGGGTCGCGTCCTCGAGCGTTGTTGACGGAACACTTTATCATGTGGGCTCTCGAATATGATGGGAAATAAGGTATGAAGCGCTTCCCCCATAGTCCGGCGCTGTAGATCAGGGGGAACTGAGGAGGCAGCATCTCCGATTCTACATAGAGGCCCTCTAAAGGACTTGTTCGGAAGGCGCCCGTGAACAATCTAATTCCTTCATTATAAATTCTATCCAATAATCTCAGACGTGACTTACACGCAGAACTATGGATTAGGGCTCCATATTCTAGTTTCGATCGGGTAAATGTGCTAAAAGTTTCTTTTTAAGATTTCCCGCTGTGTCCCCCATTTTTAATTTCCAAGGAATTTCAAGATGTCGAGGTTCCTCCTTGCTTTTTTACAGATATAATCTATGTGATCTTGCCAGGTTAACTTAGGATCGAATATGAGGACTAGAAAACGGACACTTTCCTTGTATTGGATTGGTATGCCATTTAAGTATAATGTTGGTGGTGTGTGTTCATGTCGCAATCTACAAAGAGGAGGCAAACAGTTTTAGTTTCAGAAAATTTAAAACCGTTCCTTGTGGTAACGGGACACTCTATGTATTACCCGCTGAAGGGTTTCCCCCACGTCGCCTAAGTCGCTTCCTGATAAGTAAATGGCGAGGTCATCTATGTATATACATACTTTTACGGGGTCACCTTCGGCTAAGCAATTGGCCGCTATCGTGAACAGTCTCACACCAGTACCGACCCCTGTGGTATTCTATTTTCCAGAATATGTGGGTCCGAAAAGACAGACCCCAGGCGCACTCGGAACCTTCGTGCCTCTAGAAAGCCTCGGAGGAACCTCAGCAAATTACCAACCAAGCCCCACTCGTGACACTTCCACAAAATCGCATATCCCCACGTCGTATCATAAGCCTTCTCAAGGTCAAGGAACACGACCACTAAGAGCTCCGTACGCCTGAATGCGCTTTGCACATAGTCCTCGAGGTGGTGATCCAACGTGGAACGATATCTGCGAAATCCCGCTTGGTACTGGCTGTAAAGTCCTCTAATTTCTACATTAACTACTACTAATCTAGAATTAATTATAGATTCGAGGACCTTACTCAAGCAAGTGGTCAACGAGATGGGTCTGTAACTGGAGGGATCACTGGGGTCTTTTCCTTATTTAGGGATCGGTATAATAATCGCCTCCCGCCAACCATCTGGGTATTCGGCGATCTCCTATATGCTTTTGTATAATCTGAGAAGTCCTTCCTTCCCATTTGCATTTATATTTCTTATCATAGCATATGAGATCCCATCCACTCCTGGCAAAGAATCATTGCATTTCTTTAGGGCATTTTCTAATTCCTGCATGGTCAGCGGTAAGTTATCGGCTTCATCGATGATATTATCAAAATTGAGTGGCTGTTGCACCACGTTACCTTTTCGCTCGAGGAATTCGGCCGAGTAGCCCTGTGAGCTGGACACTCGCTCAAAGTGTCTGGCAAAGGCCTCAGCTACATTTCTTGGCTCGGTAACGACGACACCATTAATTTGTAGGGCAGGTATCGACGGGGTTTGCGTCCACCAGAGAGGGCTCTTATCTTATTCCACGCTTCCTTTGGCGTCGATGACGTAGAAATGTTTGACACGTAGGAGGTGAGGGTTGCTTTTTTTGCTTCTTTAATTATTCGCCTCTCCCTGGCTTTCAGTTTTTTAAAATGTAATAAATTTTCCTCCGCCGGTACCGTGTAATTCTATTTAGAGCCTGCTTTTTTGCACCATTGGCTGGTCTGCATTCTGGAGTCCACCAGGGGACGGGTGGTCATAGGACTCTACCACCTACCCGCGGTATAGTATCACCAGCTGCAAGCATTAACGCCTTGGTGAAAGAGGTTGTATCGAGGGTGATATCCCCTGTAAGGTTTGGTGCCACCACTCTGTCGGCGTAAGCAGGCCAGTTTGCCCTTTTAATGTCTTATCTCCTGGGTATTTCGAATTCTGACCTGGAAATGGAGCTCGATACTAAGATAGGGAAATGGTTACTGCGATAAAGTTCTTTAATGTGGTCTATTCTAAGCGAACTGCAATGGTGGGTGTTGCAACGCTAGGGTCAGTCGCACTGAAGCTTCCTGAGTGTGCACTAAAGTGTGTTGCTTCATCACTGTTGAGGAGCATCATGTTAGCATTGTCCATAATCTCCTCAAGAGTTTTGCCTGCGCATTAGTTCTACCTGACCCCCACCAGGTGTTATGATAGTTGAAGTCTCCCATGAACAACACCGGGGCGGGGAGTTGCAAAAGCAGATTTTTCAGGTCACCTCTCCGCCAGGATATATCTGGTAGATAAATACTAACTAATGTGACCTGCAGTGGAGTAGACGCACGGCAACGGCTTGTAAATTTGTTTGAAGGGGTAACCGCCTGATGGAGATATTGTCTCGTACACAAACGGCCACACCACCGTGCGCCCTTCCACCTGGGGCAGGTTGCACCTCTTTGCTATATGTGACATACCCAGGGATACGGTTGAATTGTCCTGGGCGAATCTTCGTTTCTTGGAGGCACAACCCATATGGACGGTGTTCTGTCACTATTCGGCGTAACCCTTCCACGTTACACACGTTACCCACCCATATTCCATTGAAAAATGGGCTCACTCATGGTGATATTTAGAAATGACCGTACCTGGCAATATCGGTCTAAAACTTAGTGAATATGTGCTATTTACATAAACATTGATCTTATTCATAGTTTTACAAATATTTATATGACTTTTCATAATATGTGTATAATGATTCTGGAGCGCGGATGCAGATCTAATAATGTTTATAACTGTAAGGTTCGGCCAAGGAACCCAAAGTAAGTCATACTCAGAAATCATACATTTATTATATCTAGCAGGCTATACAGACCAATTACTTAAACACTACTTAACTAAACACTCTAGGCAACTACCATATAACCCAGAATAATACAACACCCCTTTATAGATATATATATACCTATGCAACTATATGACATACACTTTCAACTACATCAAGAAACCCCGATTTAGTAACCCTTAGCTTACTATCTACTAACAACTAAGTATTAACACTTATCAACTAACTACTACTAGCTATCTGCTGGGCGACTACCACTCTGGCATACCAACCGCACATCTAACTTTAAAATACCTTACTGCGCTAGGACTTACCGCGGATTAGCCACAGGCGCAGGATCACCCTTCACTCACCGCGACACTCACCAGTGAATTCAGTTGCTAGCTGCTATGCCAGCGTGGTACATGTCGACTCAGCAGTGTCCTAATTTCCTAACTCAACTTTATTTTAATTATTATTTTAATAATTATTCTAATACAAAAATATTTTGCATATAACTGCGCGCCTCTTACATAACCATCATTAATCAGTCTCACAATTCTTCCGAGGCTTGACTCTAGGCCAGCCTCTTTTCTTAATTCTAGGAGGGTGATCGGAAGTACTCCCACCTTCCGATTCAGAGGCCTCGATATCCCCAGCAGCTGCCTTTGCTGTTTCGGGGAACGTGACATTTGTTTTCTGGTAGGTTTCATTGACACTTACTGCGGAAGGGGGCGGCACCATCTTCCTACTATTTCTTTTCCCCTTAGGGAGGGTTTTGGTGCGTTAACCACCTTCCACTCCCCTTCGGAGGAAGTTGTTTCTTTAGGTGGGGTTAATCACACCTTCATCTTTCTCCCACTTATGGTATTGGTGGTGGGAGTGGTTATTGGTAGCCTTTCGGCTACCGCTGCCCTTTTATTGGCATTTTGTTGAGGTGGTGGGATCTCTCCCACCTTTAAAATGGTTCTCCTTAAGGCTGGGGAGGTACAGGTGTTGGGATTTCTCCCATATTTACAATAGTTCCCCTAAAGGCTGGAGATGGGCCATTTATAGAGTCCCTGGTTTTCTGCAGAGCATGGAAGAAAATGTGCCACTGACAGGGGTGCCTTCATCTTATCTGCATAAGTTGCTTCTTTCGTTACATAGGCTTTACTTTTAACAATTACCTTTGCCTCATGGTAGGGTAATTGTTGAAGTCGTTTCACTTTCTGTATTTCTTTTTCTTTTAACAAAATTGGGCACCCCGAGGATCTGGCGTTATGCTGCCCGCCACAGTTCACGCATGTTATTAGGGGGGTGTATTCGCTTTCATGTTTAGGTTTACCGCATATGCACACCGCTCTGGATCTTGCATTTCAATGAAGTGTGCCCGAACCTTTGACAATTGAAGCATCTCATTGGAGATGGCAAATGCGGAATCTATCATCTGTGGCGTGAAAGGGCGTGAATGTCTTGTTAGGAGATGCCTCCCAGTGGAGATAGTCTCTAATTATTCCTAAAAAATGATAACATGAAGTTAAATGGTCGCGCGGCCAGCGGTGTTCCACTCTCCTGGAAGGGTTGTGTGTAATAGAAAGAGAAGAGAGTTGTTGGACTAAAGGGTTAGGATGATTGGATGTGAGGTCATGGAATTTCTTGTAACGTAATTTTATGAACTAATGGCAAAAGGGATTTTGAGGTCAGTGTGAAAGTTTAGATTGGAAACATAGAACGGGGCATTGGTAATTCTTCTGAGGGTTTTTGATTGAAAAGCTTGAATGCAATAGGAGTTGGAATGCTTGGTTGAACTCCAGAACTCGCATCCGTATGTCCAGAGGGCTTTATAACAGTGGTAGATTTTGCTATATAATAGATAAGATTTTGTTTTCAAGGGAAAGCTTAGAGCGTCGGTCAACTAGTCTCGAGAGAAATTTGTAACGTCTGTTTAATTCTAGTCTTTTTAATCGTGTATGCGGATTCCATGTAAGTCTTTTGTCTAGATAAAGTCCTAAATATCGGACTTTGTCGACAGTCGGTATTATGGTCACATGAAGGAGGGTGGGCGGGAGAGTAGCGTGACGGAGGGCAAAGGATATGCATTTGCTTTTAGTGGGATTGACCTTTATTCTCCACCGGATAAGTCAGTCTTGTAGAGAGATGATATGGGATTGTAGTGCAGGGGATATGGAAACAGGATCGGGATTTGGAGCAATAACACATGTATCATCAGCTTAGGAATGAAGGATTGTTTTTGAATGGGAAGGGGTATCTACAGTATAGAAAATACATAGGCGAGGAGCAAGGACACTGCCTTGGGGTACACCTGCATGGATTGAAAAAATAGAAGGTCTGGAGGAGCCAGAACGAACCCAGAAGGAACGATCAGACAGGTATGATTTTAGGATCATATAGTAGGTAGAGAGGAAGCTCATCTGCCCTTGAGCTTCCACAACAAACCTGCATGCCAAACCCAGTCAAACGCCTGAGCGATGTCCAGGAATTCACCAGGGTAAACTGCTTCTGCTCTAGGGCAGATGAGATGGTGTCAATAAGGCGGTGGCACTGGTGAATTGTTGAGTGGGAGTTACGGAAACCAAACTGTTGATTTGGAAGGAAACCTTCAAAAATAGGAAAGATTCGTTTGAAGAGGAGCCGTTCAAGTACCTTACCCATGATAGGTAATAAACTGATTGGGCGGTAGGATGACAGAAGATGAGTGGGCTATTTGAGTTTAGGTATAAGGATAAGGTGGCAAATTTTCATAAGGAAGGGTAGTTCTAACGACTGTGTGATGTACCCACCTTAGATGTATCCACACTGAAGATGTATCCACCTTAGATGAGGTAGTCACACATGATAGAGTCAGTTAGGCAGTACAAAGTTTCTCACCTTTTAAGTCACCTGGACCGGACGGGATTTATCCTTGTCTGTTGCAAAAGGGCGGGGACGTGCTGACGAAGGTATTGTTAAAATTGTTTAAAGGATGTTTGATGTTTGGTCATTTACCAGCATTATGGAGAGAAGTAAGGGTAGTCTTTATTCCCAAGCCGGGAAGAAACAACTACTCTGACCCCAAGGCATTTAGACCCATTAGTCTTATGTCTTTCCTCTTGAAAACTCTGGAAAGGTTGGTGGATAGGTATATTACTGATGGCCCATTAAGGGATCATCCACTCCATCCTAACCAACATGCTTATATTGTGGGTAAGTCGACAGAGACTGCATTACATTGTCTCGTCGGAAGGATAGAATCTGCTTTGGAAATTAAAGAATATGCCCTAGGGTGTTTCTTTGATGTTGAGGGGGCATTTGACAGAGTATCGTTTGATGCTCTGGAAGATGCCTTGGTACGAAAAGGTATACTCCCGTCTTAATCAATTGGATAGGTGTCTATCTTAGGAGTAGGGTTATATAGGCTTCCCTTGGCGGGCGCACCATAATAGTACAAGCGGGGAGAGGGTGCCCTCAAGGGGGTTGTCTCTCACCAAAGTTGTGGTGCGTCGTCATGGATGACCTTTTGATTAGGATGAATTCATCGGGATTTTATGTGCAAGCATATGCCGATGATGGTGTTATTTTATTGTTAGGACACTGTTTGTCCACTATTTCGGACCTAATGCAAAGCGCCCTTAACATGGTATATTGTTGGGCACAGGATAGGGGTGTTACTATTAATCTTACTAAGACCCAGGCAATTCTATTTACTCATAGAAGGAAGATAGTAGGTTTTACACCTCCTAGGTTGTTAGGTACTTCCATACAGGTTAGCAAATCAGTAAAGTTCCTTGGAGTAGTTCTCGATAGTAAATTGAACTGGTCGGAACATGTTAAGACACAACATCAAAAGGCAATAATCTCCTTTTGGCAATGTCGAAGAGTTGTGGGTAAGAATTGGGGGATCACTCCCAAGATGATGTTCTGGATTTATTGCATGGTCCTAGATTGGTATATGCGGCTTTGGTGTAGTGGCGTCGCATTGAAACACGATCCGCTAGGCAGCTGTTGGAAGAAATCCAACGTTTGGCTTGTCTGTTGGTGACTGGTGCGTTTCGGACTACACCGACCGCATCTATGGAGACTTTGTTAGGGATTCCACCTCTCTTTGTGGAGGTGAAAAACCAGGCAATGAAAGCCTGTTATAGAATTAAACAGGCAGGTTTTTGGCAGGGTAAGCGATATGGTCATTCTACCATTTATCGTGAGTTGCTTTTAAGGATTCCCATTACAGGTTTCCCTTCTGATAGGAATTTGAAGACTTTTGTCTTTGGTCATTCCTACATGGTTAGGTTGCCTTCTAGGGAAGATTGGTTAACCCTGGGTCCGTCTGGTGTGATTCCTGAGAATTATCTCCGATGCTACACGGACGGTTCCAGGATGGATGGTAGGTCTGGGGCTGCCGTCTATTTTGAGACGGGAGATCCTTTGGTAGCGCCTCTTGGTGAGTGGGCCACCGTTTTCCAGGCTGAGGTTTATGCAATTCTTTGCTGTATTTTGGATGAGAGGGTGCGTAACACTAATTTAAAAGGTGTTTGTATCTGCTCGGACAGCCTGGCTGCGTTGAAGGCGCTTAACTCATGTGTCTTCACTTCCAGATTGGTGTTGGAATGTTCTAAAAGACGGAAGATCTTTCTTTATTAAAGGATGTGCTTCTGGTCTGGGTTCCAGGTCATATGGGAATTTTTGGTAATGAGGAGGTGGATAGGTTTGCCAAATTAGGTGCCTCTCTCCCTTTCATTGGTCCAGAGCCTGCTGTTGGTGTGTCTTCTGGCACATGTTTGTCGGGCTTTCAGACGTGGATGACCTCACAGCACTCATCCTTATGGATGAGTGCAGTGGGTTGTCGGCAGTCTAAAATGCTCATTGGGGGCCCGGACGGAGCTTTGAGTAGCGGGGTCCGATGTCTTTCACGGACCTCCCTCAGACATCTGGTTGGGTTCCTCACTGGGCATTGTGGTTTAAGGAGACATCTCTATATAATGGGACTCGTGCCTGACCCCTTTTGTAGAGTTTGTGAGACTGAGGAGGAAACACCCGTGCATCTGATGACGAATTGTTTGGGTTGTGAGGAGATTAGGTTTAGGTCCTTCGGCCGGAATAGGATATCGGTAGAGGGTCTTAAGCTGTGTCCTTTTAAGGTTTTGGTCCGATTTGTTCGGTCTGTGGTGAAACTTAGATGGTTAAAAGCTGGGCCTGGATTTTTATTCTAGTCCCAGTGGATGTTATTCTTTAGGGGTAGCTATATGGGCCCTGGGGGGCTTTGGATAGCGTAGGGTTTACCCTCCCCTGTTGCGAATAATAATAATAATAACGACTGCGTTGTAGAAATAGGTTAGAAACATTAGTGCTTCTTTAGAAAAATGAAGGAGAATTAAAGTTGAAATGAGATCGAATCCGGGGGATTTTTTGAGGGAAAGTTTGGAGATAGAATACTTAACTTCAAATGGACAGAAGGCTTTAGGAGGAAGAGATAACTGGAGGGGAATGTCAAGATCCTCAATTACCTGGGTAGTGTGTTCAGGATCCTAAGTATCAGAGTGTGGTACAAAGAGTGAGGAAAGATACTGGTCAAGGAGGTTTGCTTTTTCCTCTTGAAGAAAACGGTGTGAGAGGGTTCTCCAGGAGAGTGTTTCCTTTGTCACAGCCCAGAGAGAGAAGTTATTGGTGGAGAGGGGTTCGGGGTGGTTTTGTTGTCTTTCGTTGCGTAAGTTTGTTAGGTCGGTTTAAGTAGTCTGGAGAATCTGTTGCATTCATACATGTGCGAAGGGTATCGGGTTCGTTGCCAAATGGTTCTGGCACGTATTTTTTTAGTAATACATATTCGTATATTAAGTGGAGGCAGTAATTGTCTGTGCAGTGTGACGTTCGTTTTGGCGGTCCAGTAGCATTCCAGATTGACTGTTGTATTGTCTCAGTAAAGTTGTTAACTGCTTCGTCTTTGGGCGTTTTGAGAGTTACGTAAGTGAGATGTTTTCGTCTAGAAGTCGTTGAAATTTGCTCCAGTCAATAGGTGCATTAATGAGGGTTTCTTTAGGAGGTTTAGGGATAGGTTTGGTGTCTAATATTAGGAGTACTGGGGAGTGGTCCGAGGAGGGATCATAGAGATTGTAGATTTGATGATCGGAGATTGCATGTCGTCTAGTAGTCAGGAATGTGAAGAAAGGAACGTGGTGTGAAGTGTGTCTCTGTGATGAGGGCCACGTCAATGCGATTCTCGTGTAGTAATGTGTCAATATATGTTCATACTTTATGTTCAAACAGAGTGAGTATATTCTGTAAGTAAATACTCATTAATATTTATTATTACCAATTACGATATATGTTCATACTTTGGGTTCAGGCAGAGTAAGTATACACTGTAAGTAAATAAGCATTAATATTTATTATTACCAATTACGATATTTGTTTATACTTTGTGTTGAGGCAGAGTGAGCATATACTGTAAGTAAATTACTCATTAATATTTATTATTGCCAATTACGATATACACTCACACTTTATGTTCAGGCAGAGTGAGTATATTCTGTAAGTAAATATTCATTAATAAATGGTATTTCATGTAGTTTTGCCAACATTCATTTAGACAAATATAAGGTTTCAATAAAATCATAAAAATACAATAATCACTATAGATGAATATATAATTTATTAAATTACATATTTAAAAATAATTACCTTAAGAGGTCAACCATAATAATGTAATACATTGCCCTAACACATATTAAGTTTACACTTTCTAATACACAGATATATTAACTTAGCTGAATAAGTTTAATATTTATTGAGTGAGCTAAATATAATTTTTTCACTCACTAGGTGGTAATACTTGTTTCCACTACTATGTAACAATGTTCAGTTTTATTGCGTTTTAACATCAGCCATTTGGATAGCTGAAAAAATATAGTTATTTACAAACTCTGATATTACCAATCAATATATATCAGAACGGGATCTGGCACGATCAAGTGAGGAAGATCTCCTGTCTGGCGCCAGCAAGGATAATTATTAGTAGTTATAACCAGAAATATATTCCGTTGTAGCCTGTCTTTTTGTGATCATCAACCGTTTTGGACGGTCGCCCATCATCAGGATGTTTTGGTCAAAATAATGTATTAACATAGACTTGACAGAACACATTTAGTTGATACACTCATTGAGTGAGTTTTTGTATATTCTAGGATAGGAATTATGCGTTTAAGTAAAAGTAAAATAATAAAATGAAATTAAAATTATCCATTATCTTAACTTTATCTTAGTATATATAATTATCATAAGAACAACTCGCGCATAACCAGGATTAGGATGCTTCGCCTTATCGTCATAAAGCAGCTAATCTACCTACAATCGATGGGATAGCAAGAGAGTATAGCTGTTCTCCCACCATTACTTCTGTGCGATTCCATATCGATATAAAATTTTTTTACAGTATAGTGATAATCAGCTGGTCCAAATAGTCTCTGATGATATCTGATTTTCACAATCACATCTTGTTTCTTAATCCCTGTTAACAAAGCTGAATAAGCTGCAATACGTTCATCAATGTCTGCCAATAATTTCTTAGCAATATTTTGCAAATCATCTGGCATTTTATTACTGTTTATATCATAATGCAATTTCATTCGATTTTTAAAAAATTTACAAAGTCCAATTAGATTGAATTCTTTTGAATTGGTATGGAATATTTCATATATTAATAATTTTTTTTTCATATCTTTTAAATTATCCATAAAGTTGAAGAAACAATCTGTATTATCTAATACTGTATAAGTTGTTTGTATTAAATCTCTAGCTATTGTCTCATTTTGTATTCTTGAGAATTGGTTTACTGCAAGTTGATAATGATTATGTCTAATTGCTTCTAGAAAATCATTATAATATAATTGTAACATTAATTTGTTTCGATTTGCATTATTTTCTTGTAAAGTTAACATTAAATCTGAAAAAATACTTTGAAATTTGTCCAAATTTTGTTTAACTTGGCGAACCTCATCAGTATAAAATCTGTTTAAGTTTTCTAATTCTTTTTCTAATGACGTGATTCGATCTTTAATATCCGCAAGATTGTGATTATTATTCCTTAAATCTTCATTTAGTTTTGTAACATTATTTTGTAAATCATACAATTTATTTTTAATTATGGTTGTATTTACTTTTGGCGGACGTACAAAACTACCACCTGGTAAATGTTTCAATCTGGTGGTCATTGTGTCTTCCTCTGGATGTTCAATTTTGTCTGAGAATACAAGGAGTTGACTTTTCAAAATTCTTAATTCGCTTTTTATTTCAATTTCATTATAAAGAGAAGTTGTGATCACCATCAGCTGATTGTATACCAGCAGTATCAATATGGCCGCTTTCATATCAGCTGTTTCTCACTGCCACAGTATCCTCCAAGATTGACCTAAAATAAAGAAAGAAAAATAGAAAAATCTGTTTTGTAACATTCACACAACTTCCTCATACCACATTTTCACAACCTATTTAATACATTTTCTTAAAAAGTAAAATTTTTGTCATCTATTTTACAAATTTCACAGTCATTGCAACTGTAAAATAAACTGAAATGACAAAAGCCTATAGTCAAGGCGCTCTCAAAATATATATTCTCTGGAGTTGTTTAAATTTCGTATACTCCCTACACACACACACACATATAATATAGTAATCACATTTATTTAATTCCTATATAATATTAATACACATTCATTAATTGCAACTTTCAACACCGCTTAAACTTTTCAACTGGAGACACTGGACGAACCGTCGTTCGTTGGTGAAATTTATACGGATACCTATCCCAAAACCATATGGACCGATGACCGATCAGTACCATGGATATTTCATCCATTAACTAACGTCCCGCCTATGAAAGAAATTTTTGGCAGCAAACAAAACATATCTACGACATTCCCTCCTTCGTCATTCCCTCCTTTTTCGCTGGAATTTGACTCTTTTGAATTTTTTTATCTTTCCCAATCTGAGCGGGTATTAGAGTACATTCAATTTGAAGCATTTCAATCCGCATCGTGCCAAGTCCTTAACTAGCCTTGCAAACAGGCTTCCAGTACATCTTCATTGTTTGGCAAAGATGCTAAAACGCTGCACTTAAGTATGTTAATGTTGGAGATAGATTCAGGAACTAAAAAGAAAGGGGTGATAATTAGCTACTATTTTTAAGATGACCCCTATCTTTGATGAGGGATACACTAGGATTTGGGATTGGCTGAGTCACGGTAAAGATATTGCACGAGGATTATTAATTATTACAAGAAGATATTACAAGAATATCAAATTTGTATAGATTTACTATAACAGAAATTGGAATTATCGATTATCTAACTTTACCTTTATACTATAACTTTTATTTTATATAAGCAAATCATGTTTTTAAAGGATTAGGATGCTTGGCCTGTATAAAACCGCTAATGTACCTACAATCGATGGGATAGCAAGAGTTTAATGCAGTTTTCCCACCCTTACTTCTGTACAAGTCCATATCGATATTACTACAGTATGCACATAATCAGCCGGTCCAAAGAGTCTCTGATGATATCTGATTTTCACAATCGCATCTTGTCGTTGAACCGCTGTTAACAAAGCTAACGGTATTGTTCAATACGTTAATCAATTTCTACTAACGTTTTTAAAGAAATATTTTGTATATAATTTGGCATTTTATTACGGTCTATATCATAATATAATTTCATTCGAATTTTAAACATTCTCTTGAATGTTAGAAGTACAGCAGCTTGGGTGGCGCGGTTAGAAATTCACCAGCCTGGGTGGCGCGGTTAGAAGTACACCGGCCTGGGTGGCGCGGTTAGATTACACCAGCCTACCGGGTGCGAGCGTAATATTGCTGCCACTAAACACAGTGGGAGGCTAGAATTTATACCCCAAGTTTAAAATGAGTGGTAGAAGCATTCACAGGATTTTCTCTTGACCCTGTTCATATAATATCTAAAAAATGACAATTTTTTTAAATTAAAATTTATCAAAGATATTTGTAGCAAACGAAGTGTTAGAGAAAATTGTTGAATTGTTTTCAAGATAATTGCGAAAATCTGAAAGAAATAATCACTCAGTGAAGTCGTTCTTCCGATTGATTGGATTTTCCCCAATAACCTTAGTTTCAGATGCGATGGTAAGCACCTAAACGGGATACCACAAATACACACAACCACCACGATTTTCGTAAAATAATTTGTTCACTCAGGCGACATCAAAACATGTAATTCCAGTGAATTTTCAATTCCCAAAATTTGACACGATCCCAGTGGTTCCTCGCACTTCCTCTAGAGTAGGAGAAAGTAAAAAATACGTATAGTAATTCTGTATGAGTATGTATACGAGATGAAAATCGAGAAATTTATTGGAAGCTTGCTTAGAAATTCATTTGCAGTATTACTTGGATATAACAGTTCCGGATGTGAATATATCGATAAAAATCCGATAGCCGGAAACCTCAATCTTTCAAAATGAGTTCTAATGTTTTTTGCTATAGTGTAAGGCCAGGACTTTCTCTCACTGCAATTTACTGAAATAGCAAATTTTCATCACACTATTATAATTCATATTAGTGTGTAAGACAGTCGCTGTTTATATGGAGGAAATCACAGAAAACTGGAAAACCTGATTAGTAAATTCGCACTTCCGGTGAACTAATTTACTTCAAAATCGGAATTTTGGAACCACATTTCATTGTAATTAATATTGTGTGGATGATGGAATGATATATTAAACTGAAATAACACTGAACCAAACCTCTCTTCCGCAAAAAGGTTACAAATAAAAGTTGAAGTTCTTTATTTGTGTAGTTAATACTCCCAGTTTAAAGAAGCTGTTTTACAGAATTCTCAAAAAAAAAAAATGTACTAATTCAGTAAAATTGCACTTCCGGTCAATCAATTTCCCTCAGACTGGGAATTTAGGCAACATATATAATTCCAATTAATATTATTTTGTTAACAGAATTGTATAATAACACATTACAGTAAAACATTACTCGACCCCTTTGCAGGAAGTCCCCTTAAATTAATTTTCCCGCACAAACGTTTGAAATAAACGTTATAGCTCCTTAAATATGTAAGTAATATTCAAATTTGAAAAAAAAATCGGTATAGTCATTTTGTGAAAATCGCTAAATACAAAATGCCACTCTGTAATGTATCTTATGGTTGATCGAAACCTTATTTTCAGGTACTACGCCAACACTCAAACTAAATACAAGATTGAACTTTCAACCATTTTCCGTTTTTGAGTTATGCTGCCCATGCACACACAGACAATATCTCGTAAACATTATTGCGGACTTAATTTAATGTATATATCCGGAAAAACTCGACAACGAAAATTTGTCACGATTGCAATAGTTCCTCTTGCACCAGCAAGAAGAAGTAAAAACGGTTGCAAAGATTCTCTTTAAGAACGAAATGTCTCTTGTAATGTCGATCGTTTTAGAACTTTAGGCCTCAATTTGAAACTGCATACCATCCATATGGTATGGTTTGCGTTAATAAGGATGAACTACAGATAAGCGAAAATTAAAGCGTTGATAAATATTTGCCAAATAGAACACGGACGAATTGCCTCAAGAAAAACTAGTGTCAATGTTTCACTATCTAGATTTTGTTTGCGCCATTCGGAGAGTTCGAAATTTGTATTTTTGTCGTGACATCAGTTTTGAAAATCTCAGTAAGCAAAAGTTTAAAGCACCATTTTTGACCATTTGATGAATAATTGGCGAATATAACCGTTATTATATTGAACAAAACTATCAATAACACTTACCTCCAATGCTAAATTCCGCTAAATATTCCAAAGACGTTGTTTCTACAATGCACTCAGCAAATAAATTATTATAAGACTAGTTACACAGCCGTAATAGTGGTCTGTATTTTTATATTCTGTAGAGATAGTTGATAAACTTGTGCCCGAGACATTATATAATATCATGACATCAAAATAATTATCTTTTGCAAAATTAAAACGATATTGGCATAGATTTCTGTTAGTGTTTTCTCATTAAATTGTACAGATTGTGCGTTAAAAAAGCATTTGCAGGTTAACAACTTCATGATCAGCTGAGAAGTTGCCAAAATTAGCTGATAATACTAAGATGGTGGGAGGTATCGTTTTATTTTCCATATACAGTGGTCTAGTAATGTATCAACATTTATTTATCTTCCTTAAATCGCTGGTAAAGTATTGCATTTCTTTAAATTAATTATGAAAATTTTTTATTCACATATAACACATAGAAGGTACAAATTTTTACTTTCTCTTAGTGGTGTAAAAGCAAATTCACTAATTGTGTACGCGTCGAAAATTTCGGAATTGGGTTTTAACTGGAAACACATGTTTTAGAAGAAGGTGTTCTGAGCGAGGTCTGTGCGAAGAAAATATTTCCAAAAACGAAAAATTGCAGGCAGTTCAAACTTGATATTCCGTTTAGATATCTACCACCGCATCTCACAGGAATGTTTGAGCGCAAAATACATCAACCGGAAGTTTGATTTCACTCAGTTTTTCGCGATATTCTCGAAAAAACCTCCAACGATTTTCTTTAAACTCTATACACTGTCTGAACACCATGAATAACTATTACTTTTATTCTTCTTATGACAGATTGTTTGGGTTGTGAGGAAATTAGGTTCACGATCTTTGCTCGGATCGAGGATGTCTGTGGAAGAAGTTTAGACTATGTCCCGTTAAAATTATGGTCCGATTTGTAATAATAATAACTTTCTGCATAAAGCGCAAGGTCGTGTGCTGATCCAAAACTACAAAAATCAGTACCCTAATCTTCAAATCCAGATTTGAAGAAAAATTGCAATATTGAAATTGTATTAACTGCAGTAAGAGGAAGCAGAGAGATGGGTGAGTGTTTTACAATAGAAATTCATTTCTAATTAAATTATTTGCTGTGAATAAATAACTATCTAAAACATCTCGGTTAGTTGTCAGCTTTAACAGAGTTACATGCAGTAATGAAAAAGTACCAAATTCTCTACAATAATGAGGACTTAAGAGTACAGTTAAGTTCACCATCTACAATAGAAAGTTGTTTAGAATATAAATTCTGTCCGGATTAGTTTGTTTGAATACAAATTCTGACTGAATGGCCTTGAATTTTCAGAATTTAGATGCATCTTACTCTCTCAGTAACAACTGTCTAATACCTTTATCTGAATTATACGTTATGACCTTAAAGTCGTTGCACCGAGATTTAATATTTAATATTTCTTCAAAAGGTTCATTAATTAAATAAACTACCGGCTAGAAAAATACCACTCTTTACAGCTGTGTATTTCCTACTTTTAGAGAGATAAAGGAATCTTGAATAGCATTCAAGATCTTCTTTTTGTAGGCATCAAGTTCAATTTCGAGCCTACAAGAGATGTTTCTCTGGTATAATTGTTACAAGTTTGAATCCCAATAAATCTGAAAAAGAATCCTCAATTCTAAAATCTAGTTGACTCAAAAAATAGATCTGTCAGCCGAGGAACTTGATAGAGTTAGAATATAAATTCTGTCCGGATTAGGTTGTTTGAATACAAATTCTGACTGAATGGCCTTGAACTCAAAAATTTTGAAAAATTTGTTGACGGTTGATGAAAGTGTAGACCGTTAACATTTGTTTAGATGATTTAAGACAAGACACTAGTTACTTATAATTTTCCTTTATATGTTTCTGCGATGTAACAAATGTGTATGTTTAATAATTCTTTCTCCAAACCTTCACGACTCCCCATATATAAGCTTTCATAAAGACAGGAAACTCTATCGAAAAGTTGGCATAGTTGAAAGTTTTTTCTTGACGGATCCTCACCAAATTTCTTCATAACTTTATTTATAAAACTAATGGGGTTGTGGTCACAATAAATAGAAACAGGTGAAAAGCAACAATGCAAATATTCAACAAAATGTTGGATTGCCATCACAAGGGCTAGGCATTCATTTTCAATGGTTGAATAGTTCTTTTGATGCGCATTCAGTTTTTTTGAGAAATAGGCAACTGGGTGTTCGATGTGACAATCATCGTCTTGAAGAAGGACTGCTCTCACACCTATTTCGTTTGCATCTGTTGTAGCTTGAATGATTTTTCAAAGTTGGGAGCCAATAAAACTGGAGAATTAGTCAACAACATTTTCAGGTTGTCAAAAGATGCTTGACTTTCATTAGACCAATAGAATTTGCATTATTTTTCAGAAGAGTTATTACAGGTGCGGCTATATCTGTAATATTTCCACAAAACCGGCTGTAGTATCCGGGCATACCCGAATAGGCAACGCATAATATCCATTTTATTTCATGGCTGAGGAAAGTTTGAAATAGCCTCAATTTTCAGCATATCCGTTTTTACCCGCCCTCTACCCCCTGCGTGAGCTAGGTATATAATTTCTGCACATTCGAATTCACTTTTAACTAAATTAATGGAGATAGGCCTCATAGACACTTCTCAGGAACTGTTTTTAGGCATCGAAATGCTCAGGTCAATTGTTATCGTAGAGGACAACATCATCTAGGTAGCAGCTACTTCTACTGAGACCCGGTGTGACAGAATTCATCAGTCTTTGGAAGGAGGAATAAACAGCAGCGTTGGAAGGTAGGGCCTTTGGCGTTCCTGAAACCAAAATGCATACCTTGTAATGATAAAACCCCTTCAAGGAGACAAGTGCTGAAAGTTTCTTAGTTTGTTTTGATAGTGGCACTTGCCTAAACCCTTTCAGCAGATCCAGCTTGGTAACAAACTTGGCCTGGCCTACTGTCTAAGCAGTCATCAATCCTAGGGATCGGAAAAGCGTCGGCCTTAGTAATACTGTTCAGTTTCCTGTAATCTGTAACCAGTCGAAATGTGTCTTCTGGTTTTGGAACCAGCAAACAAGGCGAGCTCCAGGCGCATTAACTGGGTTCAATTAAGTCATTTTCCAACATATAGTTAATTTGCTCATCCAGAAGATTCTGTCTATACGGATAGTGTTTTATTGCCACAGACCAAGTAGTCACAACTCATGAATTATCTTGTTTATCCTTATGGGAACATCAGAGAATATTTGAGGATAAGGGTCTATTAGACTTTTCAGAGCAGATTTTTGAACTTCAGCTAGATGCGAGAGTTTAACATCTAGATTTTCTAACACTACAGAATTTTGTAATCGAAGACAATCTACATTACTTCCTTGAAAATAATCACACTCTTCAAACACAATTTCTAAAAGACATCGTTTTTCGTCACCTATTACTCGTAGTGGGTCTGGGTTAACAACAACTTTCGAATTAAATATAGGAACCACATTTGGACCTTTGAATTTCGTAATCATGTTTATATGAGACAACTGTTTTTTCCTCCTTCTCTCAGGAGTTTCAATAATATAATTCACTTCACTGAGCTTTACTTGTAAAACTTATGGGCCCGAGTATCTTACCCGAGTATCTTGTCCGAAACCAAATTTTCTTTTAAAAGTTTTAGGGGTCCTCTTTTGTTGTGGCCAAAAATCAACTGAAATTGGCTAAATAATAGAAATTCTTGAATTGTACTTGAAGTGCAAAAAGCAACCAATTTATTGCCTCTGGTTAGGCAAAATTGTCCCCGCGAGTTTCAAAACAGTAAAATCTTAGTATGTTTTTGAACTTCTGGTGAAAACGTTCAACGGTCCCCTGGGATTCTGGGTGACAGAACGAAGAAACTATGCTCTTTATTCTTAACTGATGCACAACCTGTTGAAAATGTGAGAAGTGGAATTGGAACCCTGATCCGTCTGAATTGCTTTCAGGAGCCCGTAGATAGGAAAAAATTTAATGAAAGCTTTTATAATTTTTAACGAAATAGCTTCTGGGTATCTGGATGAAGCACACATTATGGTGGTTACCTGATTTTCTCTTAGGCAGAGGACCTACACACTCAATTAATATTTTGGGAAATGGTTCATCAAAAGCTGGGATGGGTTTTAAAAAGGCTTTGGGAATTGTCTGGTTTGGCTTGGCTACTATTTGGCAAGTTTTACAATTTCTAACATACCCCGCAACATCCGATTTTAATTTAGGGTAAAAGAAATTATTCAAAATACTGTTAAACGATTTATTGATTCCCAAATGGCAAGCCGGAGCAATATCATGGGCGAGGTTGAACAACTTTTGGTACGTCTATTTGGTTTTCAACCACCCATTCATCTTCAGGAGAAGCTTCTGATGTTGGCAAATTCTATAAAAGTTTCGCGAGAATTTTTTTTACAGTTTCTAAACTCTTGTCAGTCGCTTCAGGTACTTTTTGTAAGCGTTTAAAATAATTTTTTTTAGCTGTTGAGGTCTGATCTACTGACAACTGGCTAAATACACTTCTTGCTTTATCCGAAAAGAGGTTTGTACTAATGCCGGCCAATACTGTTCAGGACAACCCAGTGACTTGGCTATTTTCTCAAAATACAAAAAAAGTCATCTACATTATTTTCGCAACGATCTGGGACCAACTTAATATTTTTATGAATATCAAAGACACTTTTTCTCAATAACATTTTTATTGATTATTTTTGATTCGTTGATTCCTTAATCCTAACTCGGACTGCATAGTTTTCTCTTTTTATATTCGCAATTGCAATTGTAAACACTGAAATGGTAACTGTTTACCCTGATTTACTTCGAAATTAGTACAAAACTCAGGTACATTTTAAATTTTCACAGGATTTGCTTGCTTATTAGGAAACAACGAGAAATAACGTCAGAGCTAAAGATGTTGAATTATTGAGTATTTAACGTCATTTTTTTTTTTGTTCGATTTTATATTTTCCAATTTATAATATTTAGTAATACTAATTTAATATTTAACATTTCGATTTAATATTTAGTAATACTAATTAGATCTTTTCTAATAGAATCAAGAGCCTATATTTTTTTTTCTTTGGGCGCATCGACTACTTATTACCATAAGCGCCCTACATCCTTTAAGTATCTTTCTCTTCTTTTGCCACTCGAGCTGGGAAGGCAACTAATACCTTAATTGGCGTCCACACGTCCACACTCGACACTTTACCTGCCAGAGCGGTTGGAACCATAGGTGGTTGATTCTTCCCACACTTCCCCACTTATTTCATCAATCTGGTCGACGAGAGGGAGGCGAGTTATTACTGTGCCATCCCTTAACTTCTAGAGAACCTATTTTAACAACCCAAGCAAAAACCAAAAGCATGATAATAATATTGTATAATATTGTAAATATTGTATTTTTTGTAATTATCACTTAATATTGTAAATTTGTAAATGTTATAATTGTATAAATTTTATTTGAGGAGGCTATTGAACGAGTTAACTGAGTAGCGCATACTTTTAACTTATGTTCCTGCACCCTCTATAAGAGACTAAATCTAAATTAAACTAAACATAAGGGGTTGAAGTACATTTGTATAATTTCTTTCAACCCCAAAATAGAAGATAAAATACTAACCTAACCATTTATACCAGCATTCTCGCTAATAAATACATTCACACTATAAATCCGTTCTCGCTTATAAATACATTCTCGCACATAAATACATTCACGTTATAAAAACTTTCACACTAATAAATACATTCTCGCTAATAAATACATTCATATTAAACACACTCGCAAAAGGGAAAGTACTCGATATTCCTTTTCCCTTTAAATCAACTAACCTAATCGGTGAAGTCCTAAATATTCCTTCACACGGATTTGCCTAACCTAACTACTTATCATATATTCTGTTATATATATTTAAATCTTTCAAATAATCAAATAGCTCCTTATGAAAGGAGAACCCTCTTGTAGTACAAAGCGCTTATCATGTGGCAACCTGTTCTTAATCTCTGACTGTACAGTAACAGCGAATTCTTTTGCTGCTGAGCCTCTGTGGGGGTTTATGCTGCATCACTTACCCCTAAACGCCTTAACATCGTTCACCTACACAATTACATTCCTACACCCCAGTGGCACGTGCTGGTGCTACCCACATGTTTGCCGTGTGTGGATGCCTGTGTCGTGCGTGGGGAAAGGAAGTCCTGGTGGTTGAGGACGCAGATTCTCGCTCCTCAGCGGGCCTTGCAGTCCAACACACCACTTTGGTTGTGTAGTTGACATTCTTAGTATATCGTTATATGTGTAGTTCATATTCTTCGGATATCGTTATATGCGTAGTTCATATTCTTAGTATATCGTTATATGTGTGGTTCACATCCTTGGGATATCATTGTATGTGTAGTTCACACTCTTAGGATATCGTTATATGTGTTGTTCACATTCTTAGTATATCGTTATAGTTTCTATTTTTGCTTTTTATAACTTTTTTTGTAAAAGATTTCATGAAATGAGGTATGATACTTTTTGTTGGAATAAAAGACCAACTCCTCTGTACGTACTGCTTATGTAAACATAACAGAATAAATAAATAAATATTAATATTATTTCGATGATAGAATTGTGTAACAAACTGAAATAGCACTTTAGAAAAAACCTCACTCCACCATTCTCCCAAAAGTGTCCTTAAATGAAATTTCCCGGAGAAAGTTGTAAATAATAGTTCTAGCTCATTATACGTATGTACGCTGCTTACTGAAAAGCTTACGTATATACGATGTACGCTGCTTACTGAAAATCGTTGGATCCGTTTTTGAGAAAATCCATAAAACTGAAAAAAAAATCATACATTAAAGTGACAGTTTCGGTTGAACGGTTTTTACGAAAAGCTTATTTTGAGGCCTCCTGGTGACACTTTAACGATATTAAGTTTGAACACTGCAATTTTTCGATTTTGAGACACGCTGTCCAACACAGTCGAATAGTTAGAATCCACTTTTTTGGACTCAAGGGACCTCAAAACGGATATTTCCGGTGAAAACTCGATCGAAAACTTGACACGAATACAATACCCTTCGCCGAAGATACGGCAATCCCATCCCAAAATATGGACCCTGTAATTGTCACTCGATCACTTCAATTTCATTTTCAAAGCCTCGAACCTGGTTCTGCAAATGGAGAATATAGATCAATGAAACCAAACCAGATATACGTATACCATTCACTCTGAATTGCAAAATACTCTCTCCAATATACCTGAATCGTATTCCTATTCCTTCGACAGACAAAGTGCGATATCTCGGCCTGTACCTGATAAACGTCTTACCTGGAACCCACATACTGATGTAAGTGACAAGAACTTAACTTCCGATACCAAATGATCAATAGACCTCTCGAATGACGAACAAAACTAACTCTTTCGAACAAAAAAATACTCTACACAGCCTGCTCGCTCTTATCTGGACATACGGACTCGAACTATACGGATCAGCAAAGCGCTCCAATCCTTCTAATCAAAAATCCTCCGCACAATAGTCAATGCTTTTTTTTACGTCAGCAACCACACTATCCATAGTGACCCAGAACTCCCATTTTTCCTAGATCTCGCAAAGTCCCGATATGTTAAATTCCATTCCAAACTTCTAAATCAACACAACCAATTGATCCGCAACTTGTCACTATCTGTGATAATCCTTCCCGAAGAGTGAAGCGCCGATGGCCTCGCCGTCACCTGATCGCTTGATTAAAAAAGACATCCTTCGAATTCACTTCATCGGTGCCTATACTAACCGACTTTTATATGACCGACTTAAACTTCATACACTCTACACTTTACAGACAAGGAGAAACACAAAATAGGGTCTTCGTCCCTAGTTAATTGGCGAAAGCCAAGGGAGAAGGAAGGGATTAGCTCAGTGTAGCGCGTTGAACTAGCAACGCGGAAGTTAGGTGTTTCGAATCCAGCATGCTGCCCTTAGATTTTCTCTTCCTACGAGCCTCTACAACTCACAGTACGGTGATGAGCAGTGTTGTATGTAGCTTGAAAACACTGCTTGAAGGCTGGCAATGCACTGAGACGGCTTGTGGAAGGGGGTACAATAGATCTTTCAGGTCGCAGTGCGATAATCCCTTACAACAATCTACATCTATGATGGTCATTGCTGGATGGCCTTCATTTCATTCTGTCACGTCATTTATTAATATTATCTTTTCTAAAAAAAAATACAATACTTCTTCTTACTAGGAATAAGAGAAAGTAATAAACATTCTTTTATAATAAATCAAGTTCCTCTTGTATTTTTTCTTTTCCAGGAACCTGTTAATGATATTGTCACCAAGACTTCCAGGATAGTCGGCTATGACTTAGAGCAGGCGCGAGAGCTTTATCTCGTATCATGTCCGCCATAGAATGCTTTTGTTGTTTAAATTCTGATCTAGTACGGATTTTCTTCCCAGTCTAGTTTAATAAGTTGACGTAGAATATCATGTGCTGTTTTCTCTCATTATTAGTAACAGCAAGATTATTAATTTTGTGCCAGATTTTCGAAATTGTGTTTTCACCTGAAATGCAGGTGTTGTTGATGTTTAAGGAAAAAAAGTTGTTTTAGAAAATGGTCTGTATTTGTGCAAATCTCAAAAACGAAAATTCGCAGAGCCCAAACTTAGTGTTCCGATTAGTTACTACCACCGCATCAGACTCAAGAAAATTTCGGGCAAATCCATCAACCGAATTTTTTCCTTTAGTTTTTTATGATTTTCTCGAAAATGGCTTCAAGGATTTTCTTCAAATTTGGTATGCCAACTACACATATAAACCATATTGTTACTTTGATATTTCTCTATAATCGCATCCGATATGAAAATTTCGATCAAAATCCATTAACCGACCGTGATACTTTACTGTTTTTTCAGATTTTCGAAAATGACTTAAACTAATTTTCTTTTAATCAGAAGGAAATGCAATTAATAAAAATTAAATATAACAATTCAATGATCTAATATTGATTCACTTATATCTGTGAAGAAAACTTTGGTGTAAAACACTCACACAATTTTCTCTTACACATTATCATTGACAAATTTACTCATCTAGGAATTTTTACTTCCTTTATACTGGTTTCAATATTTTATGTATATCTGAAAGAAACTAAACTAAAATCGATAATTGAGAGAAGTGTATTCCTCCGCATGTCCCTGAAATCTACTTAGGGAAAGGATTAGCTCAATGGTTAGCGCGTTTGATCCCCACGTGTAGGTCTCGGGTTCGAGTCCAGTGCTACTCCTTAGATTTTTTTCTTTAGGAGCCTCCACTGCTCACTATTCTGTGATGGATAGTATTGTCTATAGCGAGAGAACACTGTCCAGAGACCGGCTGTGCACTGAGAAGGCCTCGGGTGCCAATTACCATAGATGTTGACGCGCCTTAGTTTAAGAAAAATCAAATCTACTTATTCGAAAGATTAAAAAAAACAGGGTGCTAGGTCTGTACACGTGTAGTTTGCGAAGTAAACGAATACAAAGATCAAAGAAACTTGTTGGGGTCTTAACGAATAAAAGATTTTTCTTCAAGCTCGGAAGTCGTGTAGTGGTAATGAGCATGGAGTTGTAAGTGGGAGGTCAACAGTTCTCAGTTTAGGATCCGCTTATTTTATTGTCTAAATTTTATTTTCGTTTAAAAATGATACCACACACATTGATACCATTGGTCTCAGTCGGAAAAACAGTGGCCATACCAACTAAAGCCACAGATCTTTGTTCAGCCTCTGTAGCCAAGCTACTGCCCAAGTCAGACCAGATTCCTTCCGACTGGAACCACCACTGTAACAGAAAAATAATGCCATTACTTTCCTCCCCCATACTGCTAATTCTGATCTTATAACCTCTTCCGAACCCCCCATTGCTTACTCGCCTCTCAATTTTGGAGAGAAGAAATTTGTTCGCTATCTTTTCTTGCAGTCACTCTCAGTTTCACCTTCTGTATTACAGTTTATTTTATTGAGACAGTCGTGTGAATATTTCATACGGGATTTTTTTCACATTTTATAATTACCAATTACGATATATGCTCACACATTGGTTTCAGGCAGAGTGAGTATATTCTGTAAGTAAATACTCATTAATTTTTTGGTTTGTTTAGCGCTTCGACTACGATGGTCATTAGCGCTTCTAACTGTTTATTTCTTTCTGATTCCTAGGCCACTCGAGCTGGGATGGCACATGCTGGAAAGGAAGGAAGAAGCCACAGGATTACAGATCCCCTCTTATACCATCGATCTAGTCGTCGAGGAAGAGTGTGGGTTATTGTTTGTGCCATCCCTTATTTTAATAATAACTGGGGTTCACGCCAATAAATACATTCACGCCAATAAATACATTCACTCCAATAAATACATTCATGCTTATAAATGTATTCAGACTGAACATTCTCATAAGGGGATAGCACTCAATATTCTTTTCGCTTTAAAATAATTTAAACTAACCTAATTGGGTGAAGTACTCGATATTCCTTCACCCAGTTTACTTAACCTAACTACTATCCTAAATTTTGCTATATAGATTTATTTCTTTCAAATACAAAAATAGCCTCCTTCTATAACGAGAACCCTCTTGAAGAATAGCGCGTTTATCATGTGGCAGGCCTGCTCTTTCTCCCTGAGTACCAGAGCCCCCTTCCAATATGTGCGCGACCGTTAACCTTCCTCGGCAACGTGGGCACCTCGGGGTCTTCTTTCACCAGCAAGGAGGTGCCCGTGTGTCACACTGAATGACCAATCATTAACCTCGTCAATATCACTGATTGATGCCGCGGGTAATTCTCGACTACAGAGTTTCGCACACATGGCTTGATTTGTTTTAATTTTTCCTTTGTTCGGTCCCACTGAATTTGCCATTTTTTATTTATGAGATTTTTCATATTAATTTGTAAATCAGTGGGACGCACAGGTGTGACACCATCAGTACATGCAGAGGCAGCTCGTTTGGCTTCCTCGTCCGCCTTTTCGTTACCGGACACACCAATGTGGCCCAGCATCCAGGCGAAAGTCACCTTTTGACCATGTGCGCTTAGCTGAAGCAATGAATTGTAAATCTTTATGACCATTGGGTCTGTCGAGAATTTATCCCGGCGAGCCGCTACTGTACTTAAAGAGTCCGTTAATACTAATGCCTTTAGTTAGTTCCTATCTAGAATTAACTTCAGGGTCTGGGAAATAGCATATATCTCTGTTGTGTACACAGATGCATATCGAGGGGATGTCCAAGTAAGGGTAACTCCATCCGTGTACTCAGCACTGCCTACGCCGTCGCCTATCTTCGACCCGTCTATGAAGACAATAGAAGTTTAAAAATTCTATAATTTTTCTCTATAGACGACGGGTGGTGTGTCTTCTTTCTTGTATACTGGCAGCTCCATGCGAACGCTTACGGAGGGTGGTGACTAAGGAGGAGACTGTGCAAAGCCCCAACTCACCACCTGGCCAAATTCTATTCCCTCCGCTTCTAATTATTCTTTAGCTCGGACCCCGAGGGGTCGCGTCCTCGAG